>KB670114.1:15989-118806 GCA_000349105.1 Anopheles epiroticus | reverse complement strand
TCCATAACCATTCATCGATGCTTGAACCCAACTGTTGCACTGTTACTGGTCCTCCCACCCTTTCCCGGCAAGTGGGTGTTGTATGGGGGAGTCTTTTTTATTCCTTTTTTGCGTAAACACACAATACACCGGATCACGTACACGTTCGATCGGGTTTGACGCTGCAAGTGAATGAAGTAACTGCATTTCCTGCACCCAGCCCCAGACAGCGCATTGTTATGGGGTTGCACGAAAAAAAGTGCAACAGTTTATGCGATGCACAACATATTCTCGCGCGAGTCCGTTAACCGGTCAAACCCGGGCAAGAGTGCGGGTGAATGTGTAGCTCAAAGATGCAAAACATAATTGCAAACTGCAGCCGGAACCGCATTCGTACCGAAACAAACAAATCATTACGCGTACGGTACGGATAATTATGCGCTGCCTTTTTAGCCCACTTCCAGCGAGCTTGGTTGATCGTGAGCAAACACGAGCACTGCCGCCGCCTTTACCAGGAAAAATGATTTATCCAAACAAAGCGCATTCACAACGCAGCGAAGCACAATAGTATCACGGTGCAACTTTATTGAAGTGAAGGGAAGGGCACGCTTGCTTTGATTGGAATGTTCAACATAAAATCGTCCCGCGATGGCACATTTCATTCCGCAGCATCAGATTTCCTTCCTTCTATCTAATTGCCTTTTGCATCAGCGCGTACTGATTACGCACACTTCCTACGCTTCGGCGTATGCAATGTTTGAACTATTTTTTCATTCTCATCCCCATCATCATCATCACCCATTATACAATGTTGGTGTTACAAGTGATCAACTGGGAACTAATATGTGATTTGGAGTCCCGCCGGCATCCCATCACACATTCTCCCCCCCCCCCTTCGGCAACTTATGGTCCTGTTTGGCTGGAAGCGTTCTGTAAGTGCTTTTGAAAACAGCACGATGACGGGCAGATGCTAGCAAAATGACAACGCTTCAACGTTCTCTCGCTCGTTTTTTTTTGGTCGCTCATTGTACGCTAGCCTTTGTATGCTTTTGTTGCATGTTCGGAAAATGGTTGACGAAATGAACAATTCTCTCCCTCCCTACCCCCCCATCCGGCCAAAGGTAACCAGCAGCAATGTTCCAACAACATCAACCCAAATCATTCGCAAACCTTGCTCGGCTTATATGTTACCGGCGGTGCTATGTACTGTAAGGCCACGCCCATTTTATGCTCTCTTCATACTGCGCTCTCGCTACTACAGGGGTTGATGTTGCTCGCAATGAAAGCGCATACGCACACAACCAGCCGGGGACGGACAAAATGATCAACGCTTTATATGTGTGCATACGCGAGAGAGCGTGCTATCGATTTGCAAGGAGAGATGATAAAATTTTGCCTGTCGTGTTGTGCCTTTGTTTGACATTTCCCTGCAAATTCTTGTCAATGCAAATGATATTAAACGGGCAGGCAGAGGGATGAGGGAAAAGCACTTTCACACACACACACACTCGTTGCACTTGTTCGGGGTATGAATTTTTGTACGCTGATGCAATTGTTTGTGCTCCCTAGCGAGGAAGGACGATAAGGGTATAAGATGTTTTGCAAAGGCAACAGCTTCTATTAACGTTTTCCCTAGAAATATGACTTTCATTCACACAAAAAACAGACTGCTGCCTTTCTAATTACTCAAATAAAATGAGATTATTTTTTTCCTTCGAGTCCCTTGAAATTGCCGTTTTAAAATTCAATCTAGAGTTTAACGTCAACTTTCGTTTCTCAATGTCTGCAAACATAATATTTAGGACAAATATGTATGTTCAATACATTACCTATCTGGATAATCTTATTCTAAATGATATTGAATACAGTTCAAAAATTAAACCGAATAAACACGTAACACGCAAAGATACCACCAGAGCCTTTACAGCAAATGAAGGCCAAAGACAAAATTAATTCATGAACCTTTGAATAGTATTTCAGTTATCATAAACAGGCATTTACTCTAATCATGTTAAATGGTTTCAACCTGGTTGAATTCTTCGCAAAATTGCATTTTCCTGGATAGAGAATTTTCATCGGAAAACTGTCATGAAAATTTAGCAGACAATTTTGTGCGGACAACCACACAAATTAAACATCAAAATTGTATCCTTCAAATTGTTCAACTTTTTTGTACAAAATAATATACATACGCATTACAATTCAATTCAAGCCAAGACTTTAATTGTTATCTTGCAGTTAAAGAGCCCAGCGTTTAAATACTAAGCTGCGTGAGTCTCTCGACTTGTTTCTTTTAGTACGAAACGACTCCTTGTACTCTGTACTTGTTATTCATTTGTGGAGGAAAAAAAGTCTAGCAGAATTATTAAGGGTAGAATAACACATAACTGTTTGGTAAGTTAGTAGAGACGTTTGCTTTTTTCTAGTAACACAAGTATAACACTAGACATTAGTTCACAAATTAAAGTATTTAGTTAGCTTTACCATTGCAAATATCCCTTTCCGATGAGTACCTACGCTTCACCTAGCTTAAACGTTTACGTGGCTTGAAGAAGACATTTCTTCTTATCACAACAAAATCCCACGTAAAAGAATTAATAAACGAACATTACTAAACAAACGAGTTTACAACTGCAGCAACTGTTTACCAACATTCCTTTGGTACAGTATTACAGCAATAAACTGAAGGTAAATCCTGCCACAACACCCCGCAGGATTTATCCGAATCTCATCGGGATTGTTTAATCGCATCCATCAACTAACGCCAAAAACGTACGCCCGACATAATGTGTCACTTTTTTGAAACATTTAGCTCGCTCAAATAAGATGTTACTCTTAGAGTGGCCCGTAGGGTAGCACGGTGGAAGGAAGGGACAGCAGATGAAACTTCAACAACAACGACGACAGGCAAAAACAAAGGCGCACATGCAATTATACTGGAAGCCCCAAAAACAGCCACGCTCGAACCTGATAACGAAAAAATCATCATAACGATCCTGTCAGTCAGCCAGTCTGTCCGACCGTCTCCATACTAGCGACTCGTTTGCTGCGGGATCGAGAAACAATCCGGATCGAACGATGTGGAAGACGCTGCGAAACAGCATTGCCACGATCGGTCCACGTCGGTCACATCAAACGGGGCACGGGCGCAATGTATGTTGCTTAGGGAGCGAAGAATAAGCATAATAAGTATGCGCACGTACGCCACAGCCGAGAAACAAAACCAGAAGCATCATTCTTCTGATTTGTTCAAGTGCGTGCTACCATGCTTTCTTGATCGGTTGGTAGCCTGAGCGGACGTCATGTTGATCGTGCAGGGGTTTTCTTCTGTGAAACTGAAGGTAAGGTTCGATTTAATATTTGTTCGACACACTTACAACAATTTCAAAAATATTTTTTCATGGTAATATTTGATTGATTGATTCTTTATGGACTGGCCAATCGATCTTTTTGGATTTTTTTATTAATTTTTTTTTACAAAATAAGGAGATGAGATTTTCTTCAACGTACAATAGAAGTTAAATATTAAACATCAATAATTACGATTCTCTTCTCTACAATCTTCATAAGAAACGTAAAGCTCTTCTAGCCAAATGGAAAGGGTGCCATCGCAGAACCTTCAGATTCACCAGCTTCGAACAATCCATCCGAGAAAAGAAGGATCACCGTGGGGTTAGAAAGAGAAAGGCCCACCGCCAGCAGCAAGCCAGCAGACAAAACGCAGCAATGATTCGGTTTGAAAATTATCAACTGTCAAAAGTGACAGACGAGAATAAGATACACGAAAAGCGTTTGCTTCATAATTGTGACGTGCACTTCTCCTGCACCGCTTCCCCGTTTTCAGCTCAGCGCCGGCAACATTCGGTTCGGATCATGGACTGTAACCACTCCAACCGTCGTCATACCGGAGAACCTTCACAATCTTGCGGACCCGGCCAAGCCAAGGCGCACATACCAATCCCCCGAGTTCTCCGCTCCTGGCTGCTGTCAAAATCGCGGCAGGAAGCAACGAGAACACAAGGACCACTAGGCGAGGGATTTCGGTATGCGGTAACACACACGAGGAGGGGTGGGGATGGGATAATGTTGCCGCAAAACGGTAGCTGATCTCGAACCGACCGCCGACTGTCAGTAGTCAGCACGAACGCACCCACAACGGGGGTTACCACGGGATCACGGGATGGATCACTGGGGAGGGAAGGAACGGGAACCCACACACATACACACACAAACCGCCGGTAGCAGTGCATTTGGCACCCTGGTTGCGTTTGGAAAGGGATTTCTTGAAGACCAGCTCTTGACACTGCGTTACATTCACCCATCCGAATGCACCGTAGTGAATGAACGTGGTGGTCTAGAGTCAAACTCGTCAAGCCCTTCGTCGTTGAAGTTCCTGGAATGGTGTGCCAGGCGGGTAGTGGTCGATCAAGTGTCGATCGTAATCCGGTAGGGAAGTAAAATCTAGTTTTTTTTTAATTCAATCCTTTCATTCATTTGATGGTTTAAGTCACTAAACGTGACTCTAGAAAAAAATACACCCTTTATGTCATTAAAAATACTTGATTGAAGTTTAGCAAATTAGAACAAACAATTTTCAAATAAAATCATTTTAATCATTTTTCAATTTTGTTTTTGCGTAAACTAAACACGAATTTTCAAGAGGCCTAGATAACGTGTGAACATTACAGATACAAAACGGGAGAGATTAACGTAGTACAAGAAACAAATAAGTAAAAAAACGAGAACGTTTTCGTCAGACTTTCCCTATAACAATTGAACGAAAAATTAATTTTATAGTAAATTAAGAAAATAAACTGCTGTCAACATAATAATCGAATAAAGAGAAACAAATTTAATAAAGTATAACAATTAAGCAACACAGCTGAACATACCACTTAACCTATTTTCTGCCAAAAACTGAAGAATTTTAAGATCACATAATATGTTTAAAAATCCAAAACATAAAGGGTTACAAAACACGAGAAATAATTCCACCAAGTTGAGAACACGAGTAATAATTCTAATCTGAGCTTAAGCACCGTTTTTTTAAATTCACATCATAAAATGAACAAAAAACGTACAATAGTAGACATACTATTACATTTTAAATTAATTTTTCAAAGCACGTGACAGAAGCAACAACTACCAAAGCTAACTGCTTTCATGTATTTTTTTTTCTCGCCAGCAAAGGTCATTGATGCAAACCAGCATAGTAAATCTCTATCGCTAGCATATGGTCTGGATGTTGAACATTTCCCCTTTTCCCACCACACCCTTCATCGCACCCATTCGCACGGCCCGGTAATTGGATCCTGCGCCCAAAAACTACGCGCTGATGAATTGATCCATCCATAAAAATCAAAAAAAAACCTCGTTCCCAATCGTGAAAGGGACACTCTGACCGCGCGATCACCTCAAAATGGCAACTGCCAACGTTTTGGTGGGCCAACGCAGCGCAAACAACAAATGTATAGCAGCAGCCGCAGCATAAACCAATGAAAATGATAGCTGCTTCAAATGAAATTGAATAGAATTCCAATATCGAGAAGTTACCAGCACGGCAACGAAACAAAACCAATCCGTTTCCTTTCCGCGAACAACGGAAAAATCAATCAACCGAAGAAAGGAAAGGGACAGCGATGTGTGCGAAGACGTAATACCGTAAAAGAATATACTTCCAGCGCGCCGTGGTCCACCGGTCGCGGTTTGCGGTGTCGCTCGGTCCCACTCCATCATCATCAACAACATCGACCATAAATAATAATTGTTTTCCTGAGAAATGAACAGCTCGGACTGCAAATGGCCGCACTGGAAATGGATATTTTATGTTTTCTCGGTTCAATTTTTCGAACCGATCGCGGCTCGGGATTAGGGTGCAGGCTTACGGGGGCAAACGTGAAAAGACGAACGTAACGGAAGGCAGGATTAAAGGTAGCATATGGCAGGCCAGGCGAGAAGTGAATCCTTCCGAATGGTTCCGCACCTCACCACGCTACACCGGTAGCCAGTGAACCATCAAAACCCGGATCGATGTCCAATCAATACGAACAATCGCACTCGTTCTCGTTCCGCTTTTTTATGTTTTTTTTTTTTCGTTTGCTGAAGGACACATCACGATGGACGGACGATCACACAAGGAAGACCAGCAGCCCTTAATAACTGGAACTATTTTGGACGCATCAAAATCGAATCATAGAGAGTTGAAGCTAGATTTCATACCATCTAGCAGAACCCTTTGCCAATAGTTCTGTTTTTTTTTTTGCACAAGCCTTCACAAACGTTCAATAAATGAAAGAAAAAAAAACAGCCTTACCCGTCGTCTGTGCGCCACAAAATAGTAGCGCAAAATGTATCAAATAACCAATTTCATTAATGGCTTTGAACTTCTGGGTGCAAAGGTGCCCCTAATTGTAAGGTCAAACGAAATAAAGCGCACCCATTAGGACTGTTTTTCTGCGAATGCATTTTCCCCTTTGCCGAGTCCGCCAGCGAGAGGTGAGAGGTAATAATTTTGGAAGGGAAAAATGGATTCTGTGTAAATCATAAATTGCTTTCCTTCAGCCAAAGCCCTCCTCAAGACGGTTTGGTGAGAATTTTGGGGTAGAAAGTGCTCTTTTTCGCAGTAAAAATAAGGACACAATCTTGAGGCCCTTTTCCGTTTCTGTTTAGTCTCTGTTGCAATCAAACTTCTATTGATTTTACGTAGGAAAAGATTTCTTTCAAGAAGAAATTGGGTTTTTTCTTACTTTGCGATTGATTGTATGTTGGTGAGTGCATGAGAAAAAAAACGTTTGCCTTTGTTTGTTTGCGCGGAAGCAAAGTTCAAAGGTTTGGCAAATATTTTCTTCCTGCCTGAGAGGAGTTAGGTTTTTGGGGGAAAAAATCGTACATTTGTCTTTGAAATTTCTTTGCCGTCTAACGATTAGAACTCCGTTGGTGTAAAATTATAAAATAAAATAAAAAAAGACGGACCTGAGGCTCACCTTACAAACTAAATGGTTTTCGTGAGGGTTCGACTAAAACACAACAAGTTAAGCTATTTATAATCATTTATAGTGGTAGCTACTTGGCAACATATCTTAAAAAGTATAGGAAATGTATTCTACAAAATATTTTACAATTTTTACACACACTTTTTATTATTTCATAAACAGAAACACACTATTGATCACAAATAAATCTTAAAAATCTTAAACATCTTTAAAAAAAACAGTCAAACAGCCATATCAAACACTAATTTCAATTTACTTTATTTACTATGAAATCGAATTTTCAGGGAACCAGAAATAAATTCAAATATGTTTCGCCAATAAAAGAACTTGAATGGTAAAAATCAAAGATTAAGGTCCTGCAATTTATTAACCCTTTCGGTCCTCGGGATTTCACATATGCAGGTCGAAAGGGGCAATAAGGCGCAGGAGTGAAAAGGGGGAAACAATGTTGATTTTCTCAGGACAACCCTTTCGGAAGGCCCTTATAGTACAGGTATCGAAAAAGGGTTCAATGAATTGAAACTGTTCCTTTATTTAATCAACGCTGCTAACGATCTCTCCGATGCACTTTATCTTTATTGCAAAAGCCTAAAATTTGTGAGAAAATACACTTTTTGAACTAAGAAAAGAATTCAAAAGGTAAATTAATGCTGGCATTTTCCTATTCTAAGATTTTCTTTCGAGGAGAATTGTGTTGTACAAAGAGGTTCAATCGGCGGTTTGTTAGAATTCTATTCCCACATTTTACTGGAAAACGACCTCTGCTTCTGCAAAACCATACTTAAACCATTCTACGAATCAATTTTCCCACAGTCAACTTTATCCCAGCTTCACCAAAGACGGCCAACCAGTACCAAAACTCCAGAGCTGAACGTTTCTTCCCGCGAACATACATTTGATTGAATTATGCAAAAGCGCACATCACGTCAACATTACACAGCACCAGCACCGATAATTAATTCTCCCACATCCCGGACACGTGCCGCGGGGCCACTGGGACCGCGCCATGCTCATGTGCAGACTGACAGCGAACGACGGTCGAGTGTAAGGCGCGTCGTCAAACGTGCTCGAACGATAGCGATCGGGTATCAGAAGAGAGAGAGAGAGAGAGTAGAAACATTTAATGTTTCCTACTTGTTAATAGAATTTATCTGTCATCGCTCATTGGATAATGATGGTAACAGCGGGCAATGATGATGGTGCGTTGTAATAGGGATGAGTTGTTAACAGCCCCGTTTTCCGTTGCTATCCGCTCGCCGGGGAAAAGTTGCTATACTCTTGTGGAATTTTCATCAATTTACCATTGATGTGTGTTTGGTTTTCGGAAGAGATTTAAGCAAATAAAACAGTAAATTAGTGAGACAAAGATTTTTGCGAACCTAATTAGTTTAACAGAAAGCATTTTAAACCAATAATTTAATAACCGAATTACAATTTTCCAATAATTTAACTAACTAATCTACATGCCATGACATGATAAGCCTAAAATAAATAAAAACAGTAATGTAAATGTAAATTAAATCAAAACCGAAAAACTGAACAACCCTCAAAGTAATCAAATTACCTTAAATTGAACATCCCCAAATTATCACCAACCAAAAGCCAACAAAGCAACACTACCACGCTCAGAACACGCTAATACAAAAGCATATGTTTCCATCTTAAATGAGCAACAGCCAGCAGCAGCAGCAGCTGCAGGGTGGAAGTGTTCTCGCACTTGAGAAGACGAGGATGCGTCGTCCTGGCCACTTTCTCACATTTTCCCCAGGGAAATCCTAATCAAACTCAATAGCATCAGACAAGTACGGCGCACAAGTTAAGTTGTTATAGCAACGCCCCTTAAATTATGCTGACAGCGTACCGACAACGAAACTGGGGAAAAGTCGAGCGGTTTCATCTCATCACCCTGTGCGTGCGTGTGTGTGTGTACTGTGCTAAATCACTCGGTGCGAACAACATCATGGACACGGTGAACATCACCAAACCAAATTTCTACTCCCTCCGCTCACCCACAACACAAGTACAACAACCCGGAAAATCCCGCTAAGCTGGTTGTTATTGTATATAATTTAGCTTTTCCTCGGCTTTTCCGCACTTCCTGTTTTTTTTCTTTTCTTTTATGCCGATGAAAAGCGAAAGCGAAAAGAAAAGCATCCTGGATTGTGGGAGTTGGTAGGGTTGAAAAAAGGAAGATTGAAAAAAGGAAAGTAAAACCTCCCGTGGTTGCAAACTGCTACAAAAAGCCAACCGACAGAATGGAAACGACAGACAGTGAAAAACCCCTCACCGGCAACCGGTCCAATACAGGGGATAATTGCGCACACAGCGGCAGCAGGGAATTATGCTGCCGCAGGACCATACCGTGGCGGCAGGAATCATGTTCCTGGCTGCCTTAAATTATGGGTGTCTTTTCCTTCACGACCGCCGTGCAGCCCTGGACGACCGGCGTTACAGTTTTTCAATCCGTTTTTCCTCGCAATTGATTAAAACCCGCTTTTGGGGGAAGTAGTGAGTAGCACTGTGGCCCATTAGGGATAAATGTAGGGGTAAATACAATGGGAAGTACAATTATTTTATTCGGTTGAAGGTGTCACTTTTTGTTTAAATAACAGCTTTAAGCAAGGCAACTTTAGTAAAATTCTTATCAATTTGTATTAAAAAGCAATGAAACTTCTAAATGTAGCAAATTTTAGTAAATATTATTTTTCTATCATCGTAGTTACTTTTACTAGAAAATTTTAATTATTTTACAAGTCTTTTGGCTTCCAAACATGATAAACTAACCCACCAAATCCACACCTTTATGAAAGGATTGAGGGGGGAAATTAATTACCTACATTTTTCACATGTGTGTGACGACCCTGTGCCTCCTCCTAACGTCCAAAACAGGGAGTAAATTTGTGGTGAAAATTATACAACCACCAAGCGCACGCAACCGTGCCCGCCCTTAAAACATATCCCTTCCTAGCGTCCGGACACTGTTCTACAGCTAAAAAACCGTTTGGCGAAACCTAACGTTAACACGGTCAACAAAATAAGGGCTATTTGCGTTGCTCGTTACCTCCCCCAAACCGTCCCTCACACACACGAGAGAGCGCACCGTAATAAAGTGGCCAAATAATTTAATCATATCATTTGTGGATTTTGATATGCGGCTTCCTGATCTTATAAATCACCCGAAAGCCCTTGCCCGTTGCGTTTTCTATCCTTTCTACACGCAGCGAAACCCGCGATGTGCCTCAAGGGGTTTTCAAGCTCGTTTGTCTTGTCGCCCGCACCTTTAAAAAAAAAAAAGGGAATAGAACACGCACAGGGAGCAACAACAGCTTGCACTGTGGCGGAGGGAGATGAATGCACGAACTCCGTCCTCCTCCGTCATCTCGCCCGATGATAATGATGATCGTGCCGAGTGATAACGTTCCCAATGGGCCAAATTAACACCAAAAATTGAATGAATATTTCATACATCCGATACGGTGTCATGTTGCCAAGAAGGGGGTTTCGGTTGGTACAGGGGAGAGCATACAACCCGCCACCGGGTACTGCTGCTGCTGCTGCTGCTGCTGCTGGGAGTCCGATTTCTTCAACAAGTGTTTCGTTATTATTTCTACGCGATTATTATGCCGGTGCAAGGGCTTTTTGCTTTTCCTGCACGGTGATGAAGATTATTCTTTCGGAATTTTGGGTTTTTGTTTGCCCCTTAGGGTAGGAAGAGATCGGGAGTGTGATACTTGAAATGATTTCATTTTTATAGGATCATAACATGGGACATAGCGTTTTTAATAAGGATAATAATATTCAAATAAATTAGCAGTTTTGTACTCCCTTTCAGTTGTTTTCTGTTTAGGATCTTTTGCTAGTTTAATATCTTAAGTAAACCGCTTGGAAGCAATACGGCCTGACCGTTACTACCGAGTAAAAATATTTTAAACATGAACAAAGTAGAATGACACTACACAACATCATACAAATTTTAAAATTTGTAAACCTCTTAAAGGACCAGATTGTTGAGAAATAATATAATTAAATTATAAATAAAAGCATTTATTACCAGATGAGACTAAAACTAGACCTACAAACACAACTCTGTTAAGACTTAAAAGATGTTAAAATAATTCTCATCTCCTTGACCTAAAAAATGTCCTCTCCTTGACCTCAAATTATGACATTTTGTTTCGTACGGATTACGTCTTACAAGATGCGGTGTTGTAAATCCTTTTAGAACTCCTTCATTAAACGCAGCACTATCCTGCTGGAGGCACACCAAGTCACACATAGTCTAATCACATAAGTGCCTAGACAGACCATGGCTAACAATGATTCTAGTCCTAAATTGATCCAAATAAATAAAACTATATAAAAAAACAATAAAAAAGTATTTATTACAAATTAGAAACTTGAATCTTAAAATGAAATTCACCGAAAACCAGAATATGCTTACACTCAGTTAAAAAAAGATAATGCATATAGATGCTATTCCACTCAATCATTCATTCCATTATGATTCGTAGACAATCAATCCCAACTCATCATCTTCCCTAATCCCGTATCATACACCTGACGGTGGGACTCACTGCCTTGAAGAAACCAACAGCTAACCCTATTTCCCACGACTTTCCCAACCCACAGCATCACTCAATGACTGACTGACAAGATAACGCTGACCGAGTGCTGACTCTTGTTTACATAACGCATCACAGATGGAATTGCCTGTCCCCTCACCGTCCTTCCCTGCGATGCCGTCGCTTTTCGAGCCCTGTAAGACATGTGAAGCCCACCGGCAAAGATTATTTCACCCCAATCGCACGGTGTGTGGTATGCACCTCCGGCAACCTAGGCAATCCTGCCCGGTCAACCGAGAAGCAGGAAGCTCAAAAGCGAACGCACCTTCTTATCAACCCCGGAGACGAAAGCGAAGACGCAAATGAAATGCGGAGGGAGTTCCAGCCCGGAGGTGCGATGGCTAATGAAATTTTCCTAGAAATTGAACCGAAAAAGTAATCGATTTCAACGATGCATGACAGTATCTGGCTTCCGAATTTTCGGGCCATCGATGCAACGGTTCGTCTGCCCGAGAGAAAGAGAAGAAGAGAGAGAGAGTGGAAAGCTGATCTTACCCCTAACCCGACACACACACACCTACAAAAAAAAGGGATCAAAACCACTGACTGACGGAGGTTGCGTTCAAACGGCTAGTCTGCGGATCAGGTGAGTTTGTGTGGCCGAAGCCTAACAAGCAACTACCCGTTCTGTGGCGTGGTCAGGTCCGGCGAGAGACGCACAGAAAGAGCTCGAGAGCGAGATGATGCCATCGGAGCACCAGAGTTTGGCTAATCGGTCGTGGTCCATTTTTGGTAAGCTGCGCCTTTTGCCTTTTGCGGTCGTCGACGGGCCCTTGTTGTGGTGGTGACGGTGCGCCCCCGGACCGGTCGGATTGGGAGGCAAAGCCCTAGAGTAGATCCGGGCGCAATCAAGCGAAACCACCGAAGAAGGTATCGTGAAGGATTGTTGTGTTGTTTCCTCGGTTCGCCCGGTATGAGCAGTGATTGACGTGAGCATCGTGGCCGGAGTTCTTGTGGTTGATGTTCTCCGCCAGTGGCCCGTCTGGTATTGTTTTGTACTTGCCGCAGTAGAATTTTTTAAAAAGGACAAACCGCCACAATTCGGTTGTCCGCTGTGGTGGGATCGGAAGACAGCATTGTTGCCAAGAGTTTGAAAATCAAATAATAGTTCATTAGTCGTTTATATTAAGAAGCATGTCGCTAGGCACACGATTTGCTTTACGCTCCTGGGGAATCCAATGAACCTGGAATCCTTGACTCAGTGGAATTGCAATGCACAAAGGCTATTTGTGACGAGACTTCTTGAGTCCCGTATTTAATCATCTGAACTCCTATTCGAAGGAATTCTCTGCCTTCCAGCGAGATCGTTCCGAACCAGATGTATACTAGACGTAGAAGATCATCATACACGCTTAGGATATAATTATTTCCATTATTTTTTACTTAAATTATTGTGAAGAAGAACTTTGCGAGAACAGAGAAACAACTAAACCTTAGAGTATAGATATAACTGCTTTGCTAATATGGACGGCAGGATCGAACACTGAAATTAATTATTGTAATGAACTATTAAGCACAGAGTAGCAAACTGGTCATAAATTACTGTCCACGCTTCTCTCTTCAACTTGACACCACATATCACATCCAACCCCGTTAGGGAATATATTTCAAAATAATTCATCAGATAAGTGGCTTCGATAGAGTAAAAATAGAATAAATATAAAATAAGGGAAAAAATATCTTGTACACTGGCTTATTTTGCAGGTCTTCCAAGACTTCCTAAACAGAATGTAAAGGATCTTTACAACCAAAAACGAGCCCAAACCTAGTTCCTTTCAGCCAAGATCGGCACCACGAAGGTGTTTGCAAAAATGTTACCAAACATATGGTAACATAAGGGCATTAAAAGGTAGCTAAGAAGCTACCGGCACAAAAGGGATTATGCGTAATGTCGGACCCGGTGTGGACTCCCTCTCATCCCAAACCAACCAAAAAACAGGCAGGGCACGATTAGCAGCACCACGCACGGCTTCCAAACAGAAACAGACCCCCAAAACAAAACCCTCACATTAGCACCCCTTTTTGTGACTAACGTACTTTTGTTTGCCATTTTTTTTTGTTGATGCGTTCCGTTTCACCCTTGCTGTGCCAATCCCTGGCATGGACAGCTCGAGACAAGAATGGACCGTTTTGTCAGGATATGGCGTGGGAGAGAATCTACCTCGCACACTGCCTTGTTTTCAGACCTACGCGAAATGACCCATCATCAGCAAGCGGTTAGGAAGGACTTAACGTGGGCGTAGTAATATACAATAAGCTCATTGTGTGTATGTGTTTAGGCCCTAGGGGACACACCAGACCACTTCCCAGCATAATCCGAAACACATTTAAACGCTTCACATTTCGCATAATTTTCGGTGGCCGTATCGGGTGTTGCGTTGCAATGTGATGGGTCTTGCCGTACTTGTTCTCCCCGAACGTAGAGTTCTGGCAACAACAAAAAAAAAACAAGGGCAGACGCACAAACGACGCAAAAATATACACTCAAAATCAAACCCAACTGGACGTTAAGAAGCAATTATCAGCACACAAGTGTGGGTTTGTGCTTAGTATTTTGGCAGCATTGCAGGGCTTCACAGGGCTACCATGACCCAGGCTGATCGTGCCCTTCAAAACAAACGTGGTGGCCACATTGCCCCGTACGGTGGCGGTTTAAAGCAACCTTGAAAGGGCTCTCGCCGGCGAACCACGAACCGTTGTGATGCTTCAGCAACGCACTTGATCCCTTCGTTAAGTTGACTGATCGAAACCAAAGGTCCATTCGGGGAGGGATGGTCGGCTGGAGGTGAGGGAAGCCGGTCCAGGGCTTTGACGCTCTCAAACGGACAGCTCACAACTTCTAATGTTTCACAGTGAAATTCCCCCAAACCAACGGCACCACATGGCTGTCTGCCGGCTGTCTGATTGACTGCGAGAAGAAGACTCCTTTCGCTTCAAATAGAATGTACATTTTTTCTGCTTGGTAGGTTATTAAAATTGTCTAAAAATACTAAAATATTCATTATTAATTCTTAAAAAGCTTCTCTTTGCGCCAAAGAATGCCCACTTTATCTCGCTTTTGCATCAAAGCGTGTTCGGCGGAATAAATTATACTTCCCAATTAAATCTCTCTTCCCGGGCTGGCCGGAACCAATGCAACGATCTGGGCGAAAATATTACTCCTTTCACATCATAACTCAATTGTGGCCGTTCGCTCCGTGTACACACTCCCGCAGTAAGCGCAGACGCAGCCTTCATTATCGGTGAGATTCGATCGAATATCTCATAAACCATTTGATCATCCCCCACTCTCCGAAATGACACTCGGCGGGTGTTCCACCGAGGAACGCTGAAACAAAGCAGTAAAACAAAAGCAACTGAAAACAAATGTCGAAGATGTCGGAAATTTGCAAGCAAGAGTTCCGGAGCGGGGAGCAAAGAGGAGACGAGCTATACAAATTTGTCACAGCAACTCTAATCGTTTCCATCACCAAAACGCCCAGCGATGATCAGCCGTTTCCGTGTGTATTTGGCTGTGTGTGATCAGTTCTTTCGTTTTACCCATCGTAAGCAATGGCGCATTCGATCGATTTCGAATTTAGTTCTTACTGATCTTCCACACACAAAAAAAAAAGTGAATGAGGAGACCAAGAGGAGTCACTGGTCGGTAGAGTATCTATGTAAATTATCAATTCCTCACGCCACTTATCTGTGTGCATTCATCTGATCTATAAATTAAACACACCTCCCAGCGCACGGTTGCTTCTCGTTCTCACACACAGCGCCATCGTCGGTTGTAGATCCTTGGAGCAAGATAAGGAAAACGAAATTCGTAACTTCTAAGCCTCTGCCTCTCGGCAAACAGCACCGATTGGGGCCCATCTGGCTCGCTGGAGGAGCCGTGATCTTCGGTGGTCTTGCTGAAGGTCTCTTCGCGGAACTGCTGCGTGTATTTTGCGAACGATTCCACTGGTGAGCACAGACGGTACCGATGGGTGAAACGAGGAAGAACTAAAGACGCAAACTCAACAGGTTGGTACATGGCTCCTTCGTCCTGGACATACCGGGCATTTGGGTAAACAGGTTCCACCTATTTGCCGACGGGTGATCAGCGGGATGTACTGGGTTTGGAAGGCGTCTTGACGCCAGACCACGAAGGAGATGGGATGCTGAAGCGCACACAGCGCCCGATCGAAACAGTGGGCTCCACTAATGATCTCCTGCGGTATGTAAAGGCATCATCATTAAATGTCCCTTTGCATAAGATTTACACTTTCATCTCAATTGCCTGTAATAATAAGTTACAAATGCATGTCTGAAAGTTATTTTAAATTCTGGAGCTAGGAGTAAGAAGTTCCTTACAAACTTTCCTCTCTATTCTTGACACACCAGCATCTCCCAGTGTTCCGCCAATTCGCATAATTCGGCTCCTCTGCAATCCGCAGCCACAGACAGATAGCTGCCCCCGGAAAGCGTACGGTACCACGAAAAGGTGCAAATGTTTAACCACGACTAATTGGAACTGACAGTGGGCCAATGATGCGTAAATTAATTGGCCCTCAGGTTGGCACATGTGCGTGCTTTAGAGCAACAAAAAGTGGAAGGTAAAGGAAAAGTGCAAAAAAAGGGCGCACGCTGGCACCGCCTGTTGCTCGTGAACAAGAACACTGATCCTTGGCTGTCAATAGCGAAACCCCCACGGAGCAGCAATTCTTCGGAACTGTCGGTATGACAAAGCCGACCAAACCAGGCGATGACGATGATGACGACGATCAAGCTCCGAAACCCGGCCCAGACCGTGCGCCGTTCGTCAACGGTATGGTCCACCGGCTGTCAACCGGCACCAACCTGCGAAACCATCATCAAGCCAACCACCATCGATCGTGGTCTCTTCCGAGAATCGTTGTCGTCCGTGCCCGTTGGAATGACTTATTTGGCAAAACGGTGCGCCCAGCGCGTACAGCGCCAGTGCACGCTGTCAAGACTGGTCGGGACGTCAAGGTTTATGCCGTACAGACTCCAGCCCCGTCAGTCCCGTAGATGGGTGCTCCAAAAACGTACAGATTCTCAGAACCGTCGAACGTTGACGCGATGGCGATCAATCTTAGCGCATCGCCCCCAAGAAATGAAACGATCGTTGGAGATTTTTATGCAAAAATTTGAAAACTCAGAACCGATCGCTCTGCCTTCATAGCCTGGCGTCCGTTAAAGACAGGCACGGCTTCAGCTCGTTAAACAAATCATAGCTAAAGCTATGTTTGGTGTGAGCTCCAGCAGCGCTCCGTGCGTGCGTTTGTGTGTCGATCGACGGCGAGGTGAGAAAGTTTCTCACCGTTTCGGTTGACATTTTGACGCGCGAATGCGAACGAAACGCGATCCAGAAACCACCACCACGGCGTGATAACCTGCAGGGCCTCTGTCTTTCCTCCCTCCTGGTTTCCATCCAGTCCGTTCCCCACACATGACTCATCAATCTAATTCAATAATGAGACATCCCATAAAATAAATTTAATAATAAATTTAAATATTTTACCAATTTCACTCGAGCGTGCTTATGTTCTAGCACCCGACCGGTGACAGGCGGTGGTAGGAGGGGACACCTTCGGGACCCGGTGGTGGTCGTTGATCGTCACCTCGTTCGCATCGGTAGAATTCCTCCCGCCTCACCATTTGGGGAGCGAGTTCTTAAGATTCCTGTTTTAAAACTCCAGTGAGCGAGACCAGAGCGTGGAGCAGAAATTAAAACGCGTCCACACTGTGCCAAAGGTGTCGATGGTTAATTTCTCGATCGATATCTTCACCCAGCATCAGCGCTCTGCTGGCTGGCTGCAAAGGGTATGGGGCTTGGTAAGAGCGGGAATCGAGGAATCAAAATCCAAAACAAAACGTGATGATTTTATACGCACAGGACCACCAGACGAGCGCTCGCGCGCACACCGGGGAGGAACACACAACCGTGCTCGTACGTTTCGTTTCGTCGATCGTAAAGAAAACAGATTTTTATTTTACAACTAACTCCCCATCCGTCCACCACAGAATCTGAGTTCCTGTTTGGAAAGGTGTGCACCACACACTCTAAAGAGCGGAAGGGAGAGAGAGAGAGAGCTCCGATGGAACTGGGATGGGAATTCAGTGGAGATTCCATAGATTTTAAAGATGATATTTTATGTTTTATTGCGTGGCGAAAAATGCGAGGGAAATGTATACGTCCATTTTATGGCTTTCCACTTCTTTCCACGGCACACGGAAGCCTTTTCTGGTGGTGGTTACGGTGGTGGACATTTTAGCACTAGAGCCAACGTGTGAGAATTGATTTGAAAAGGCGTCTGTATTGTATTGCTGGCGTGTTGAATAAATGACCCCATGTGCTGGTGAATCATCGTGAAGTTGTTTAAAGTATTAGGAAATGCTACCCTGTAGTGTGGTATACAAATTGCAGGATATGAAATTTTGAGTACATAGACATTATAACTACTGGGATCATCGTAAGTGTGGTATGAGTGCGACATCAATATCATTTATTCTAAATAAATTACATATTGCCAATGCAAAGTCCAATCTAAACGACCTGATCAGCAAACTCTTGTTTCAAGGTACTTAAACCGCATAAGAATATGTCTCAAAGGCACCCAGCGCGTCTCAGATACTAACAATACTATAACTCTCAGCACTCTCAGGACACTAAGGATTTAGTGGACATGATCTCCTTCATTTCACGTGTGAAGGGAGTCTATATACAGCTCTCCAGGGAAATAGCCTTACCGCATATCGCGTGTTCTTCCGTTGAATAGATTCCAGATGAGATGACCATGAGTCTGAGGAAGGACAACATCGAAAATCTTTGTCGCATGCACCAATAATACTTTAATATTTTTAGTTTCAACAATGATAGGATGGCAGATTATGAAATCTATGTTTTTATAAGAAGAAGTCTACAGATGTGAAGTATCAAGAACTCAAAATATTACTAGATTAATGAACATTAACTCATTAACATTTCTTGAAAGCAAGTTTTTAGGTGAAAAGTAATTTTGGGATACTTCTTTTTAACTAAGCCTATCAAGAAGACTTTTTACAGCATGCTTACATACCTTTCGCTCGTCAAAGTCCTGACAAATGCATCATTATCGTCTAATTTCCACGGTATATAATCAACACATCGCCCTACACAAGGCACTCCACACTAACTAGAGCTATAATAATACATTCGATATCGCCTGAAATCAGAAAACAAAGTCGAGAAGAGCATCAATCAAAGCATCATCCCCGGGGTGCGTTTTCTTTGGCATCTTTTAATGGATTTCGGCTCGCACAGTAGTCGAGGTCGTTGCCATAGCTGCGCCCCACTAATGTGCACACAGCATGGCTCCTGCACACACGCACCGCCACCGTTGCAAAGGGGTCGCCGATTGATGCTGCAGATTGAAAATCGATGCTCCTAAGCGCAAGGCAGCCTCACGTCGCTCGTCGTCCTATCCCATATTGCCACTGTTTGCAACGATAACTCGCCCTGGCGTACCTCTCACAGGGTCTGATGCATACACGTGTGTTTGGACTGAGGGGAGAGGAACCGTTTCGTTTGTTGTTTTAACGTTTCATCAACCCTCCGAGACAGTGTCGATTGACACCCTTTTTCTTTCAGCTTGTGGACAATGGTAATAGGTGACTGTTGTGCGGGAGGAGGAGGAGGATGAGCAGGATGCCACTCCAGGACACAACACAAGCGTGTTTGTTTCCACGGCACAGCACACAGAAGCCGTCGTGGGATGTTATTTCTGCGCGCACTTCGACTTCGACTCATCCCACAAATTGGCAGGATGGTTGCTGCACACTGCTGGGGTATGCTCTCGATGAACCACAACTCCCCCCGAAATGGTTGCTAGGATACGCTGACAGGGAGATAGTGGAAGCACAGTATCGATCGAGACTCACATTCGTTCCGGGGAAAAGTAAATCAACAAACGGGAAGGAGCCGAAGCACATGTCCCAGGCGTTGCCTGCTTTGGTCGATCGATTTTGGGCCATTATTGTTCACTTTGTTTGCTCACACACTGACGGCCCCGTGTGGTTGTCTTTCGATTGTTTGGCTTTTTGAACGTTATTTTACTTTAGGAACATGTTTTCCACGGCGGGCTCGATTTCACAAAACTTTTGCCAGGAAGGGCAGATTTTAGAATTTGAATATCGGGTGTTGTGCTTTTGATAAAGTGAGCGTGGATACTAAATAATTGAGGCGGGGTGACCATATGCAAATAGAACTTAAAAGGCATTCAGATCCAACTGTTCAAGCAAGAACTTTTAGAAGCCAATAAATAATGCAGAGTTCTAAAAGAATCATATTGGATCAATAAAAACTGAAAATCGAATCACAACAATAACCACAAAATGTATGTTGAATGTCCGGAAAGTCCGGAAATTCTGACATCATGTACGATCTATTCCGCTCGATTTCTCGTTCAATGTCGTTAAAATGAAAACAGCAAAATAATCAAATCCTTATACATCCCTCTTCCTCTCACGAGAGACACGCTTCGATAGAAATCATCTTTCGCCCTCAAAACACCGTATTCCGTTTTGCTGGAAGTGCCAATCGGTCCCATCAGGGACGCACGTTGTGATGCACACCATTTTGCAGCCTCGAAGCTTGGCAAAATTTCCCAGGAATATGTCTCACTCTCATTCAACTCACTTCTCTGGCAGGAACAGGTACCTGTTCCCGGGCCGAGTCGGTCGACCGATTGCCGGAAGCGCTTGTCACCTGGAAATTTCGGTTGCACATTTTCCCATTATATGTACGGTGCAGCACCCAAAGCTTTCTTTCAAGCGGACGCCTCAGAGATGGGACGAGATTAGCAGCGGATTAGACGTGGCATTGGGATTCTTCTTTTTTTCCTTGGGTTTTTGGGACAACTAGAGCATGAACTGTTGTCAACCATTGTGCGATTTGCAGCACGGCACATTTTGCTGCCATTTTCCCTCAAAAGCAGTCCCTAGCTACCTTTGCTGAAGTTTTCTGGCTGGCACAAAAGTGCATCGGCTCTTCTAATCGAGAGGATACAATCGCTGTGCTTCCAGGAATCGCTCTCTCCCTGGTTTGTGACTTGTGGGCTCACAGAAGAGACTGAATATAGGATTCTACAAAGTATATCAGGAATATGACACATCTTATTCCCGCCTAGTTCATAGGAACCTTAGCGACAACTCCTCCAATCGTATACAGCTTACTTCTACAGCCGTACGAGTAGCATCTGGCCAACAAAAACCATGTCCGAAAGCGCAGGAGCAGTGGAAGAACCTCGCGCCAAACTTTTGCTGCAGAATGTGCATTTGTGAGGAGCCGGCAGCAAGGGTATGCTGCTTCCTGTTGCAAGGGCGGAACTGTGCAGACGGAAACAGACCGCCACTTACTAGAGCCAATATTTGTTTAGGTCCTCACGTCAGTCATCCTGGGACACTCCACCAGACAACGTCTCTTAAAGTTAAAACGTCCGCCTGCTAATAGGAAACCGCCCATTCCCAGACTTTTTGAGAGAGAAAAATCTCGTACCACAAACCTTACTGTTGACCGCTTTGGAATGAGTTCAGGACTTTAAAGTTGCAATAGAAATCGATTTTGTAAGCGCGAAGAAGCCCCAGAGGATTCCAGACTCACGGAAAGAAGCCACGTAATGTCAAAAGGAATTTTTAATCGGTCAAGCTTTGTTTTATCACGGTTCACCGCTTTGGTATTGTGGGCAGTCAGGTGAAACAAGCCGATTAATCGTGTGCATTTCATTATTAGGAATGAAGCAAATCAGTTCCGAGATACATATTTTTCTGTTCGATTGTCTTAAGAAGTTCCTTTTACGGAATTTACTGGCTTATTTTAAGGTAGGCGTAGGAAGGCAATCTTACCTTAAAACATACATTCCTTGGAAAGGATTTGGGAATTCGCTTTCCGAAAAAATGGAGCCCATCCTACGCCATATACGGCCACTGTTAAATGCTTCAGTTCCCGCATGGTTCGCTTCTTACTACCTCCGGTGACGTTTAGGCTCTTTATGCTGCTTCATTTGCTTCCTTTAAACATGCGGCCTCCATCCTGAGCAATACAGCAGCAGGCAAAGGTGAAGGAGACCATTTTAAGAATCGCTCGAGTGCATCCAACCTGGGCGGCATACACGGCATCAGCCATTAACAGTCGTAAGGATTCGGACCGTTTGTTTGGCCGTCCGTTACGACATGGAGCCCGTTGTTGGTTTCGACAGGAAATCCCTTGTCTGGGGATAGGCCGGTGTCGTTGTGTACCTTGCCCGCAATGTACCGTACTGATGTTGGCGGACGCTCTCCATGCTGTCAGGCAAGCTTCGGTTCCCATCATCGAATGAATGAACCAGGTTGTTACCGTTTGCCGTTCTCCTTCTCCTCCTCCCCTTCCCTCCGAACTAATGTATGACTTTGCGGTCGGGTGTGGAGACGCGAAGGTAAAGAGAGGCAACAGCACAAAAACGCAACTATAAAATCATAAAACAGACGAAGGACCCCAAAACGTCGGACCCCGTCAACCAGAAGCCCTTCCACTGTGAAACTTGCACTTACCGCGTGGTGTTCCACCCCGTCTTTGACCCTTCGAAAGCCTTCGTAGGCTTTCACGTCATTCATTCATAACGGGAGCACATATGCAGCGACCGCATCGATCGCTCGCCCCGCGTGTGGTCCGTCATTCATCTATGAGAAAATTTAATTTCTACGACTTCTCAATGAAATGTGTGTGTACCGCGGTCAGTTGCGTTTCTCCGCAGCTACCACTTGAAGCCGGTGCTAGTGAGGTTTTCTATGTGCTCTATTTTGTGTTTCTTGTTTCTTTTATGTGCATGGTTTTCCAAGAGATACTTTTTGTCCTGTTGTCTTCCTTGGAGGGGCACGATAGCTCTAATGGAACAGAAACGAGTGAAACAATGTCAATGGATGCATTTTATGCAATATACAAAAATAATTCAAGATATGTGAAATTTGGTGTTATCAATTTTGGCGTTCATTTTATCTCTTTAGATTGATTGCTCGTATAAAGGGTTTTTAATTTAGTTGCTTGAATATTTTACAAATAACAGTTATTGTACAAAACCGATCCATACTACTTTAAGATCATTTGTTAGATGCTAGAGTCTTCACCGTTGAGTTTAGCAAGCCAATGTATTATTCAAAGTGTTAATGTTTTAAATTACTGGGAGACACAGTCAGAAGTTATACATCGAAAGGCAACTGAAAGAAAATGATCAACATTAAGCTATAATAAAAAAAGTACCTTTGGTCTTCATCAAATTTATAAAACAAAGGTCTCAAGGTCTAATTTGTCTTTAAAAAAGTCCGCAACTGGTAAAACTTTTCTTAACAGCTTAAAAAAGGAAGAAATGCTGAAAAATCTTTACACAACGCCTGGCATAGTACCGGTAGAATTGCTATTTACCGAGTAAAGAATTATTATTTGTGCAATTTTGAGGACATTAATATCATGAAGAAC
Organism: Anopheles epiroticus; assembly: GCA_000349105.1. NCBI lineage: Eukaryota > Metazoa > Arthropoda > Insecta > Diptera > Culicidae > Anopheles > Anopheles epiroticus. The sequence goes on along the minus strand of KB670114.1, from coordinate 95,734 downwards.
AACAAATAAAAAGAATGTTACTATTTGTCGGTAGCTTAAGACGTATTTAACATAGTAATTTAATATGTACAATCGGACCAAAAACTCCTCCACCCGTTTTCTACTCTTACTTTAGTAGTTCCCTAAGATATGCTCTTAAATTCCATTCCAAAGTTCTCCAAATTCCCTTTTCTGTCGTCACTCAACCAAAAACCCTCGGTATAACATAACAATTTACAAGAGCCCGGTATGTTAACACACGCTTCGCGTTAACAAACAATCAACGAGTTAACAGACCGACGGTGCGAATCAAATATCAACCACCTTAAAGCGTTTGCTGAATTGATGAGTAAAAGGTGTTAGCGGCCGACAAAATTTGCTCAACCTTCTCCAAACGCTCTTTAAAACAGCCCTATCTGCACTCTAGTGTCAGCCTTACAACTACGGTTGCAACGAAGGCGTCTGTGTGTGAAATGGAGCTGTATTACATTACGGGAGGTGGTTGTACGCACGGCAAACGTGTTCTCCCATTAGCGTACGATCATCCGACAAGTGGCGAAATGCAGAGATGGAGAACAAAAAGTGAACAAACATCGCAGCATAAATAGCGATCGACGTGAACGGGAATGACTATCGCTTACAATGCGCAAGCACTCAAAAGAAAAAAGACAATGCTCGTTTGCGTTGCGCAAGTGTTGACAAGTAAAACAAGCGTTGTAGTGTAACATTGTTCAAGATTTTCAAATCGAAAGGTAGAAAAGCGAAAAAAAATGGAAAATCAAGTATTATGAAAACAGAAAAAGAGAGAAAAACAAACGTTAAAAAGAAAGAAATGGAACAGATATGTGACAGAGTACTCCTACTACAACGAAAACAACACAAAAAACACAACAATGCAAACACAACGGAAAACATGGCCTTTAGCACGGGACCGAATCATTCGGTGACACGAGTTGACACGAATTTCAAGCAAAAGCCCCTGAGACAGAAAGGAACAACCTCAACAGGCCGTTGTGCTACAGCTCGTTACATTCCTTCAGGTTGTGCACACACACTCACGCACGCACGCACATGCGTGATATGACCCACGGCACGCGGCCGGTCAGTTTCAGGTCTCACCTTTACAACACACCCCAGACGAGAGCCGGAGACAGATCCCTCCCGCCCGAATGTAAACTGATTTAAATTTAATAGTTTAATTAGTAACACGATAAGGAGATGATCTTTCCAAGGTTCCGGTAGGTTACGTTTCAGGTCACCATACGCCCCCCCCCCCTCCCCATGTCCTGCTATCCTTCCCTCCCAGCCCAGAACGCCCAAAACGTTAAGTGTGGGGGGGGGGCGGCCTCTTGTTGGCCGTTTCAAATCAAGATCGACACCACGGTGGTATCGTGCGTCGACGTGCGGCTCATGTCTTCTGTCACGACACGGCACGTCGCGGTTTGGTCGCGGCCAAATCCTCAGGAAATCGAAACCGGCCACGGATCAGCTTTCACTTCGCACGCCGCTCGGCCCCCGGCGTGCCAGCGCACACGCATTGTTGTTTTCGGACGGCGGGCCGGGTGTTATGGTCAAGATCGTTTCGCTGGAAGTGCGGCGAAGGAGTGGGACCGGTGGACCACCAACACCACGCATGAAATGGAGCCTGGCCGCCGGAAAATGGATGCGTTTTGGGGGCCTTCGAGGGTGTGTGGTGCGCAGGCGCAATTATTCGCAGAATTTCCACTACGGTCGGCCCGGGGTGGTGGTCGCTGTCCGGCTGGAGCATCGGAAGTGGAATTCAGACCGTTTTGGGAGGGGACGTTTAATTGGGTTGTCTGTTGGATCGTCATCGCTAAAGGGCGAGATGAACATCTTTATACAAACTAGTAAACGGTTGTAACTTTTCGATAACAAGAGATCAGCGGTAAGTGCACAGGGAACCGTGCTCGTAATAAGAGCATACATTAATTTTAAAGAACATAAAAGTTTAGATAAACTTGCTTCAATGCTGTTTTCATCATTTGCTGGTCCAACTAATCGCGTAATTAAATCCTCCTACATGGTGTAACATTGTCCTATAGGTTTTTATAAGGTATTTATTATACCTTATAGTTGAATATTTCCAGTCCTGCCAAGTGAAGACAAGCGACTCAGCAGCCTTCACCACTGGGCTGCCAAAATTGCCAACTGACAATTGGTCAATTTTTTTCAACGAGTCGTAGTTAAAACATTTTTAAAAAAATCTAGCAGCGTGACTTTAGGTCAGCTATATCTTAGCATTATCGGATCTTAATTTCCATACATTTTTTGGCTGATGAAAAGCTGGAAAACCTTTTAAGCTTTAAGTATTCATTCTCAGTTTTTATCACATTCAAGAGGATCGGATTTAATTGTTCCAATTGCTAAAAATAATTATCTGGAAATTTCCTTTCCAAAACCTATTTTAAACACATATATAAATACACTTTTGATACATATATAAATACAGTATTTTAACGAGAACCTTTTTCCAAGACTCGAAAATAATTAAAAAAAAAAAAATGCAGTATGCAAAATGCAGCAACACCTGCACACATTTTTACCACGGAACATTTAAAAATAATAGAACTGGTTTTAGGCTTTTATGACATTAGAAATCGTCAGGTAGATTAAAAGACCCTTTATAATAGTTAGCTACGAAAATTCAACACCAGGAACATGAAGCTTTAGACTGGAGCAACTGAAGCAAGCTTTAGACTTTAGAGAATTGTAGGGCATAATTTAAATGCATCCAAAACGAAGAAAGAGTGGCACAACGGGCACAACAAACACATGTTCAACAACCATACAAAGATTACGACGAAGCAGTAGGCTTATATTATTAACTGTTGAAATCACAATAACGTTTCTGGTATGACTGCTTTCTTAGAAAGTTACAAACCTTTAGTATGTATGATTCAAACAAATATGAATCATAGAAAAAACTTCCCGAAGTACATTAAGGCTGTGTCCCTCTACATAGCTCTGCAAAACACAATTCAGTACTGTAACTACACGCAACATCTAAGATCCATAACTCATCTTAAGCACACATCATAAGCCAGTTTAATCCTGGTGGCCAACCCATATCTAAACACACCGCGCAAACCCTCAACCAAACAAAGTAGAAGAATTATGTGAGAATGATTACCGCAATTACACGGCGGAACGACGGACTTTCCGCGTAGAAGCTACACCCGGTCCGAGATTTGCAAAACATGCAGTAAGTACCACACGGGAACTCTACTCCCTCCTTCCCCCCAGCCAATCACCCTTTCTCTCCATCCCTTTGCCTCCCTTGGCCCGTTGGTAACGACGTCTCAAAAGTGTTTACAGTACGCGAGATGGACAAATCCGATAAATGTGATAATTAATTACAGCCCAACCGGTCGGTTCTGCATAAATGCATTCTGCCGTTTTTTTCTTTTTGTTTGCATTACGCCTTTACGCTTCGTCCGTGCTCCCGATGAGGCAAATTTCATCTCCCCGTGGCTCCCCGCCCCGACCCTTCCGCTCTCTTTTCAGCAAACAGCAACAAACCGATGGTCACCTTGCGATAAGCGAACCAGTGAAAATTCCGACCCAGTGTTAATGGTTCTCCCCACCGTCCGGCGTGGGTCTCCCTGCCAGTTGCGGTGCATTGTTCGTGTCTTTCTTGCGGCCGTCTTTGGGGTTTGTCCCTTTTCCAGGCGCACCGCCCCACACAACCTAAACAGAAGGTGTTGAATTACCCGGCGCGCAAGTTTTCCACGATCCGCACTCGCAAGATGGACACATCGTGGCCCATCATCTTTACCCCCTCCCCTCCCCCTGCCGCATCCCATCGTCCTCCTTCCGGCACTTTGGCGGCATTTTTCTATTTGAACATTTCCCACTTTTCCACAGCCCCACCATCAGTCCGCCCAACAAGGCGCTCGCTTGTTGTTTGTACTTTGCCGAGGAAAAAGCTTGCCGTTTTTGTGTCATTTTCCCCACCTGGGGTAGGCATTCCGGCACGAGGGAACGTGAGTGTACAGCATAAGGGGAAGGGGAGAGCTGGAAACATGGCGATGATTAATGGCGTTAATTTAAGCAATTCTTCGCACAATTACCCGGCGGTTCGAGCAGGGCGGCCACCACACGATAATTAGGCCGTATGCAGCCGCCGGGGGATGCCTTTGTAAATTGTAATTAAAATGCTGCTCTATCTCTCTCCCTCTCTCTCTCCTTGTCGCTCTCCCTCCCGGTGGCCAGTGGCGAATGCAAACGTCACAAACAAAAGCACCGGAGGAAGGATGCGGGATTGTGGATTTGCCCCGGGCAGGACTAATGAAAACAGCGCTCCAAAGAGCTTCAGAGCTAATCGAACACTCGGGTGCTGCTCGTGGCACTAATTAACCATCAAAACGGCAGCATCCTCCTGCACAATTGAAGGTTTCATGTTTTATGTGTTTTATTTGCCATATGTAACGGCTCGTTTTATTTCCACTCAGTTATAAATCGATTAACCATTACTAACACCATGGCATGTGGTGGAATTTTTTCTCAAAAACAATGTACTACACCATGAGTTGAGAGTAGTGAACGAGTTTAATTCACTTTAATGTAAACCATATCCAAGATTGTTTGTTATGAGATCATTAGACTTATTGCCTTCTTGTACTTTTTTTTTGAGTCATTAAAACTATTTCTGCGCAATACTGTATTGCAGTATCAGTGGTATTTCAAAAAGGGTTTGGTTTCTTTGTTATAAAATTAAAAGCAAATAATGAGAGGAAAATACAGCTTCAATTGTTATAGACCACTCAATTATTTCATACTGTATACAAATTGCTCTTCTATACAAATGTAGAGCTCGTAATACAAACGAAGATATAGAGCTCGAAAGCAGCATTGAAATAAAATTGTTTGAAATTTCGGAGATTTGTTTCTGTTATTCAGATGCTTTAAAAATATTTAGCTCGAGATGTTACTAATAACTAATGGGGTTTTTAACTAAAACACTCAAATAATGAGCATCTCAGAGTTTTCTCTGTCCAAACAAAAAATAAAGAAATTTTGTGCATTTCAACAGAAGATGGTACATGTTATACCTTCGTTTCATAAAAATCGAAGTGAAAAGGTTTAAAACAGATAATATATGTTGGATGTTTCCTAAAGTGTGTAACAATTGGCAAATTACCTTATTGCTTCGTAATAATTAAATATTAATTAAACACACATACACGCAAACCAGGGTCCCTACATACGGTAATAACCCACACAAGCACACCGATAAAATCATTTAAAACCATTAACCGTTTAATTACATAGTTAGTGCTATCAATGACCATAACACCGAATGTAAACAGATCCATCCGAGCGTGGCGCATCGTAAGGATGTTTAAAATTTAAAAATAAAAAAAAACACATCACGAAAATTTGCCTCCAAACACACGCACACACACACACACACACATGCCCGCGTTCCGTTCCGTGCTCTGCCATACACGTAACACGTCACGTGCGTCCCGTATCCCGGCAAACAAGACCGCGTATCCGATTACGGAACGGCTTCCCGAGCAGCAATTTTCTCGTATGCATTTAATTTTCAAACAAATTAAATGCCACCGGTCGGTCCGCGGGACTCCGGGCCAGCGGGCTCTGCACTTTTAAAAGCGCAACAGCAAATAGCGCACAGCGTCGGGGTGTTCGAAATTCATGCCCAAACTTTCGTTTCATTACATTGTAACGCGAAACTGCCGTAGAAGTGCATTTGTAATTTACACTTTCAATGTCCTAAACGAACATTTCAATGATGTCCTTTATCAAGCGATGGCATTTTTTTTTTCTGGATGCCAGTTTGATTTCGCAAAACTTTGTAGTGTCCTTTTTTTAAATATTTGTGAAAAATATACATTTCAATGGAATTTCTCTTTCCCTTAATTTTCACCGAGAAAAGCTGCCTTAGAAACACGCAAACTCTGTAGTAAATTGCTCAGTCAAATAAACACACCTAACGCCGAAAAAGGAGTCCAAAAACGTCGAGCTCACTGCCATTGGGTACGGTTAGAGTGATGGTGTTGCGTAGTTTAGTGCTTCCATCCCTGGCATTATGTAAAGCGCGCAACCGAAACGAAGCCCAGCCCAGGTTAAAGCAGCAACCGTGTGCATCCGTTGGCTCCGCCTTCTTACGGTTGAGAAATGCGCATGCACACTACAGTGACGGACGGGAAAAAGGCGACCCTGTAGTGAGGCAGCATTTGATAGTTGGTTCCAAAGTTTGTGATCGAAAATTTAGTACACAAAAAATATTATTCTGTGCAAATCACCTGAAATAAATTAAAGTAAATGTTTATTTAATGTGCCGGCATAACATAATACAGTAACTTTAAGAAATACTGAAGCAAACATCAGAGAAAAGCAAACATGAGGATTATAAAGCATGCAATGATTGTGTGTTGGAGCAATAAAATGGGACTGCAGTCAAATATTTTGCTTTGTAAGAAAAAAATATCAAAAAACGGAATTTTTAAACTTTTTTGTTTTTACATTTTATTCTTTATTAAGATTCGCTAACATGACTAGGATCGACAGCAGCAAAGCGCTCTCTAGTTGTGGTTAGCGGAAGCTGTAATATTAAATTTGGCTCAAAATGTACAATTTGCAGAGAATATTCTATTGTATCGATTAAATGACTTTTATTACGCGTCCTTAGCAAAATTGACGAAAAATGAATCTTTTAAAGAAGCTGAAATAAAAGGCGGTATCGCCGATGCGTATTCTGATGTGTAATCTTTATCAAAGCTCGTGTCATCTTTTAACCACTAGCAGAACCAAACCGTTTTAAAAATGAGGTTTTTCCTATTATTTCACTGATTCTATTTATCGTCTATAAAAAATACAAAGTTGATACAATGACATATCATTCATAAGTTGTAGCTTTTCCATCCAAAACAAACGACTAAATACTTCTATTAATGGATGTTGATCCCAAAAATGTTTAGATACCTTCTACTAACTGCCTATAGATGACGCCAGCTTAGACCAAGATTACACATCAGAATGCGCATCGTCGATTCCGGCTTTAACACGCGAAGCTATACAATTCCGCTACTTGCCACCAGGCGGTGCTAGATGTAACTTAAAATCGCGACCAATGAAATGTACACCAGACCCAAGGATAATTGAAGAAGTTCGAGATGAAATTGTCCAAATATTGTATTGAGGAACAACTTTTCCTTTACCTTCAAATGAATCAATTCAAAATATTCTAATCCAACGTCCTGCTACAGTGAAATCAAAGGCCCTGCAACTTTCCAAAACACTTAGCAAGCTGATTCTGCAGGCCACTGTACATAAGCAAAGCCCGCTAAAGCGAAACCATCACCTAGTCCAGTCCCCGCATTGCAATTTTTCTCGAAATCTTTTTTTTCCTCGAGATAGAAAGGCGCCGTTACAATTCCTCCTGTGCAGCGGCACGGAACACTAGGCGAGATGTTTCGGGACCATATCTCATTTCCAGTGCAGCATTGCTGCGTCCCGAAAGGGCAACGAAGCGTTTACATTACTAGCAAAATGGGAAAAAATGGAGAAAAAGTGCAGCGCATCCACCGTTGCTCTCTTCTTTGTTTGTTTTTTTCTAGTGAAAGAAGCCATCTAAAATGTTTTCCCTCACAACGCATGACTCTTGCTATCGACCCTGATCAGTCCTCCTTTTAATCGGGCACCAAGTGATTTCGAGATGGGTGGTGTTTGTAGAAAGTGCTGCACTCGATAGGTAGGTTGGGAAGGGAAAGATTTGTTGCAAATGCAGATGAGAAGCCGGAATTATACGAAAGAAACAAAAGATGAATCTAAATACTATGCATTAGTTTATTCATTTTCCATAAATAAAAATAACAACGATTGAATTCTTACAGCTTACAGACAGCTTACAACAAAGATATCCATAGTCTAATACAAACCAGCTCAGCATCGAGAAAAATTCCACTGCAAACCGCCATATAAATGGATATAAAAAGCGGTACAAAACAAAAGCAAGATAAAAGGAGCAATTTGAGAAGCAATCCATCCGGCTTCATCTGTCTATTCCACCTCAATTGAACTCAAACTCACACATATGAGGCAGAGGGATGGGGTGGTGTACCAGAGCGCATCTAGGAGGTTCCGGCCGTGCATCCAAAAATGGTGTTCCCTATGCCAGTCAACTCAACCCCTCCACACGCTTTGCTTGTTGTGCACTGTCGAGGTTTCCGTTGCGTTTGGAAGATGTCAACAGCTTTCCGCTAGTCAACGAGCGTGTGCGGAGACTGTAGCGCAGCACCATGGCAACCCCCAGAGTACACCCAACCGCAACCGATCGGCTTTACGGTTGGTGCGCTTTGCGCGTTGACGGTACTGGCCGGGCTGGCGCATCGCAGCGCAACGACAACCGACCGCATCCGTCAGCGGTTTTCAGAGGTTTCCGGGCAAACGTTGCACCTACCCGAACGGAGACAAGGCCATCGTGTATCGCTGCTGTTAGTTTTTTGCTTCTCTCCACCGACAACGAGCACACGTGGGGGGCTGATTGATGCTGAGGTCGAGGCATACCATGCCCCCGTTTTCCACCTGATGTGTCTAGATGGCGGCGCACACGACACACTCGACCCGTTCAATCTAAACAACCTGTGCAATCGTCGTCTGACTGACAGCCGCATCGAAATGGCGCTAGAAAAGGATCAAATGATGACTGTTAGGTGACAAGGGATAAAAGAAGAAGAAAAAAACAAATAAAGGGTAAAGTATTTTGAAGCAAATGCTTGAAAATTGAAGTACGATATTTTAAACAAAAATGTTCAAGTAGCAGTTGTTTTTGTATAATATTAAACTGAAATACTGATCTAGCAGTTTAGTTTAAATATTTTGAGGTTTTGGGATAGCCTAAGCTTTTCCACGGAACGCAGAAGATTGTTTCATTTATGGTTTCCGAATGAAAACTCTTTAACTCGTTTAGAATTTAACGAATCCATTCGAATGTAAGTTAAACCTCTTACCAAACTTATAGTACCAACACATGAAGTACAGTAGCTAGAATTATATTTTTTATTTAATACGAATAATGTTTAAATCAATTTAAGACAACTAAAACAATACCTACTCCCATTTATACTGCACCCGACCACCATACGCAAGATTGACTATTTTGCTATGGCTACACTAAAGTCAAGAAAAACAGCCAAAACACATTAGCATAAGTGGTAAATGATTTTTTTATTTTATTCGGTAGTAACGACCAGGCCGTATTGCTAAGTGGTAAATGATACCTTATTTAAAAAACTCATTTTTTAAATGTTTTATTTTTCAATTGAGAAATTTTAAAACTGAATTAATCTTTAATCTCACATTAATAAATCTCGTAATTTATTTCTCCTTTTTAAAGTAACCTAAAAAAACACATCAGTTAATTATAAAATTAAAATAATAAAAAAATGGTAACAATTACAATGTATATCATACGGCTGACTAAAGCACTATTCTGAAGAATACAGGGATTAGGTTACATCCCTAAAGTTTACTACCCCAAACTACTAATAATTCAATAGCATTACCAATAGTGCGAAAAACATTTGCATCTAATAAACAGTTTACAAATTCGTCTACCAATAATTATTATATATATTTATAATTTGTGCACTCTCTGGATTTCAGGATGGTTACAGTAACCAGGATGATCATTATTGTATGGAAGAGCTTCAAGAATGTGCCGCAAGTTCACCAGCAACAAATACATAATGTCATCTAGCAAAACTACCTCATCGTCCAAAGCTCTAATTGTATTCTTCTTAAAAATATGATCCAATTGGTAAGCACAACACAATGCCACTTCCACCAGCAACCAGCGTCACAACACACTTTCAAAACATTCTCACGCTCAACCCACTTTGCTTTAGCACTTTTGGTGAACGTCATCCCATTTCGCGGGCGGTCGCGGTCGGTGGGCGGGCATGGCGGGGACACCGAGTGCATAAATTAATTTGCTGTCGATGTGCATCTCGCGATAAGCCACGCGTTTTGTCACCCACACGGACGGCAGTGATGCAGTGGGGCTAGTGCCGCTGAGTCGACCATTCCCCGTCCATCTTCACTCGCGATCAGGCGGAGAAGAGGCCACAGCGCTCGCTTAGCGTTCTATTGAGTATAATTAGTTTGTTGGGGATCCGATTACGGGGTTAAACACAACAACCGCGACCCACTTGTCCACCACGTTCGTCCACGGGCGGTGGAAAGAACGGTAGAAAGTAGCATCCCTCCGGGAAGCGATCGTCTCCCCCTGTTTTGCTTTCTTTCTGTTTTGTTTGCTTTCAACTTTTGCTTACTGGGCTAGTATCGTGTGAGTGTCTACTTGATTTGCTGTTTTCTGATGTGCCTAAACGTTGGAAGCGATTTTGCAGTTTCTTTTTTTGTTTTTCCCTTTTAACTATGCTGCTCCTATTTCATAAACATAGAACATTCCTCTTAAGCGGACCCATGACGGTTCACTACACTATATTTGCTAGGAAAGGCACCAGAAGTAGCCAACCGGATCGGATCACACAGCTCTGGTCAAGGTCAATGCGACTCTCAAGTCTGCTGTCTGCCCCTAGCAAAGTTGGTGGTGGTCAACGCATCAAGTTAATCAACTGATAAAATATAACGCACGTGCTGCTTAGCCACAAATATGTCAAACAGATCAGAACAGATCATTTGTCCACCGTACCGTAAGTCCACACAACAACAAAAAGCAACACGCTTAAGAATGAAGCAAACACGCAAACGACGATCGTCGATCGACGATAACAATCAAATCAGATCAAATAGACATAACTCACTTCAGCACATTTCATATCCCCCTTGTGGGCACAATCCCAACCCGAGGAGGGGCGAGACACCCCAATCATAACACACCAGCACTAGCCGTTGGGCCTAGCCTCCAGCCGGGTTCCCGGAAAGAAAGAAAGAAGCATAGTAACTAACGAAAATTTATGTCACAACATGAGCAGCATAATTGTTGAGAATAAATTACCTACTACGAGCGACAAAACACGACAACGAGTGCTAGGGCAAGGGAGAAGAACAGAAAGAACGGCTCCCCAAGGAGAGTTTTTGTTGCGTTTCGTTTTAGGTCCCTGCCCCTCCCCTCCCCGTGTTCCTTATTTCTCTTTTTCTAACGGCGCCTCTCCACGGCAGCGTTCTTGATCGCTGCTCCATATTCTCTAACACCTGGTTGGGATGTGAATCTTGCCACCATACGGGCAGAGTCTTTTTTCCACCGGGAATGCTGGGAAAGAAACCGTTTCTCGGAGGCTGGTGATCGCGCACCCACAGAACCACCCTAATCTCTCTCCCTCTTTCTCGCAACATATGCCACCAACGTGGAATATTTATGTGTGGCTTACTGTTGTCGGGTGACGATCGCGATCGTACTGCTGCGGAAAGACGCAACTTTTGTGGAATGCCGTGCAGTAGGAGCACAGACCCACGCGTTGGTTACTTTTCCTTACTCTAGCGTGCAAAAAAAGTATCACAATGAGGGAAGGCCAGAAATGGGAAGAGGATTGGTTGGGAGATACAGCTACAACGAGCTTACAAATCGAATTCATGTACAGGGCCAATGTAAACTGTCAAATTCGCTGTCGCTATAACAATTGGCCACGGTTTCGCTAACAAATATACTTTTACGAAACTACACAAACACACACACACACACACACACGGTGTCTTGCCGAGTGCCTGTTTTGCGAGTGTGAAAGGTGTTACGGGGTTGCCAAGTCGATATGCATCGGGACTCGGGTTGTTTGCCGGTGCTTACGCGACCCAACAGCATAAATAAGTTCACACTACTGTGATCGCGTTGTCCAGAGGGATCGCGCGAGCAGGAGGCCTTTTTTAAACTCTTGCAGTGCAAATTCCATTGACATAAGAAAGATAAGGAATTTTAGACAATTTATAAATGTATGATACATTTGTTAAGAAATACGTGGTATACCTTAGTATAATGTTCCTTAATTTTTGTATTTTTTTTAGTTTTGCTTATTTAATTTGACGAACCATAAATGGCTGTGAAAAAGCTATCTTGTACAATGAGATGGATTGTACAATACAATGATATGAAACCGATATCCTCACAGACTTGGGTTTGTCAGGATGAAATAGAGTGGATGTGGACGGATACGTCCAGTTTAAAACGATTTAATACAGCGTTGATCTCTAATAATCATAAATAGATTGACAGATAATCACAAATAGATCAGAAAACAGGGCTCTTCTTCTCTCTACCTCAAGTACTGATCTAATGCGGAGCGATATCACCATAACGTAGAGATTTAGTGTAAATAGTAGCCCCGAAAGTGAACCCGATAGTCGATAAGCTTCACCACATACAGTCTCTGTGTGTTACAGTTACGCTGCTTCAAAGATTCAATGGCTGGTAGTGGGAAATGATCGTCATCGGGCTTCTAGGAGCGCAAGGATTCCGTTATGCAGGAACCCGTTGGAGAAAATGATCACATCATAGAAGCAAATTCCACCAAGTCCACTAAGACTTGGAGGAAGAAGCACAACATCATGATGGATTCTTTAGGAGGCTTGCCATCCGATTAAAATGTGCTTAAGCAGGCCCTAGAAGATCTACCTGTTCTAAAAGCCTGGACATACTTACAACGTTCTAGGACGGACACCGCTTTTACGTTCTACGAGTAAAAGCAGCTGAGTGAAGAACGCTTCCTAGGGAAGGTTATAACAGTGCACTTTTCGTCGACATAAGTTCCAAGCCATTCCTAAAAATCCAGGACTGAAAAGTGCACAAAATAGCCTGAAGACAGATTTCAAAGTCATTTAAGAGGCAAGTAAAAAGTTAATTAACAATTATGTCTCTAATTCTCTTTATACTTGTCGTATTCCTGGGAAACAATTCTTCGTTTCTTTAGTACCCTACAGTTTAATAAATTAAATTAATAAAAATAAAATATTGGATATTGTATTTTTAAAACAAAATTATAGTAAAACAATTGAATCAAGCAAACCAGTTGAAAGAATAGAGTAGTTGAATAAAATAACAATTAAAAGAACCACAAATTGTTGATAGCAAATGTGAGAATCACTTCATCCAGCAGATAAGCCGTACTGGTGACCGCATTTTATTTTCTTCCTCTATTTGTATTGCAATATCGCTGCTTTTTTTGCACACCGTGTCCACTTGATGTTTCGTTGGAGTGATATACTTATCAGGTGATACAAAGTTCGCTCGTGGTTAAGTTAGGGCCGACTGCTCTTCAAATGTTTTAACGGACCTCTCAACCGTAGCCAACTTTATGGGTATAATTGTCCAGTAGTATTAAATATATATATAAAGTATCAATCAAGTGGGTTATTTTAAATAAGCAACAACACGAAATCAAATTTCAAATCAATACCTTAATACAATTTTCCAACCTATCCCAAATAAAGCTGCGACTCCTTAAGGGTTAATGGGGACGCAAACGTTTAAACGTGAAGCGCAAGACATTTACAATTCATTCCAGCCAAGACAACGCACACAAATCGCAAAATCGCGTTCGGTCCTGCTCTGTGCTCCACACCTTCCTCCATCCTGCACCCTGCATGAGAAGGTACTACGTGTACGAGTGCATTCGTGTCCTAGGTAGGGTGAACTGCCACACACAACACCAAGCAGCGTGCCACTTTTTTTTTCTTTCCTTTCCACCCTCCTTTGGCACCCATCGATACCGGGTGCCATAAATCGAAGATAAGCCAAAGGCGATAAGGAACTGCAAAATAATAAAATTCACACCATCTGATGCGCCCGCTTGCAGAAACGCCAAAATCGACCAGCGCACCGGCGGTTGAACGAATTTCATTGGCGGCGCCCAACCCGGCCCACCACTCCGTACCGCGAGAGCTGGTTTCGGATTTCCAGCCGCCAGCTTCCCCCTTACCGGTGCGGAAGCTACCGGACAGGAAAAAGGGGTTTTGGCAGTTTTGCCCCGTTTGCAATTAGCCCTATCGGAATCGATTGTTTCGATACACAGATTAGCGATCGGCGGAGAGGTCACATCCGATCTTCTGGGCGTGCACGTCCCAAATGCAAAGTGACCGTCCCGTATCGATGCATTCGATGTGTCGACGAGCTAACGGGGGTAGGGAGCCGAGGGGACGAACGGCCCAGTAATACAAGATGTTTAACATGATTTTATCGTACCACAGATGCCAACGACGAAGAACTCCAGAGCTCCAGGACGGACGTTGCTCGGACCACCCCTGTTTCAAGTGCGTGAACGATAGGCAACAGAACGATGGTTCCTGGATCGGATGGTCGGGTTGATCGGTCAAGCCCTCGTTCCCGTACCATCTGCATTTGCTTTGCGCCGGTTGCACTCGTACGCAACGGGCGATTCGCGTAACGTTCTGCGTTGGTCGCCGTTTTACGCGTTGATGAAAACGGAAGAAAAGCAGAGAGAAAGAAAGAGAGAGAGAGTTGCTGTAAGCGATCCTACGGGCAAGATAAATGAATCGTAACCAAGCTGACAGAGTCGTAAATTGCTTAACACTTTCATTTAATACTTACGTATGCCTTGCCTTCCTTGCTGCCCTCCAAAAACGGTCCGTTCGTAAACCGGTAAGCGCTGGGGACTTCGTACCGTTCTGGTACGGGATAAAAATACTAGCGAGACGTCACGAGGGACGCTAGGACGCTGTTGTAAAAAAGCAGAACATTTTTAAATATCTCCTTTAGGACTGTTTGCTTTTTTTATTGGCCGCAAAACATGCTTCCTTCTCACGCAGCTGTTCCTGTTTATCATCGTTTAATCGATAATGGCTCCCAAAGGACATCGTCCAACAAGGGCTTGTGGCAAACTGGGAAATTTCCACCGTTTTTCCACACTTCTATCCGAGAACAAAATTACACACGTGAAGGATGTGCTGGATACATACGCGTATACGCAAATAGTGCGCGGGCGAACGCAGCACGCACGTGGCACCGTCAGGTCGTCAAGTAACGCCTCGCCGTAACGCCTAACAAGAAAACCCCGGCTCATAACCGGCGGGCATAGCACACACCGCATCGCCATAGCAACGCGCCCCTGCACAAACAAACCCGGTTCAGCTTTCGGAGGTTTTTGTTGCAAGCGCGTGCGGACACGTGACGTTTGTTTATGCGTTTGTCTTGCTTACAGTAATAGTGTGCTCGCTAAAACAATCGATGCTTTCGGGGTGCTTTGTAGAGATTGAATAAGGCTTTTGTTGTGTTATTTAGTAGCGGCCCGGTTTACTGAAACCCATCGCCATGAGCAATGCGA
The DNA here is from genome assembly GCA_000349105.1 of Anopheles epiroticus. Taxonomy (NCBI): domain Eukaryota; kingdom Metazoa; phylum Arthropoda; class Insecta; order Diptera; family Culicidae; genus Anopheles; species Anopheles epiroticus. The sequence continues at coordinate 80,477 of KB670114.1, read as the reverse complement.
CGATACTGTTCAACGTTTCGAAGAACGAGCTGTTTAAGCTGCCCGACAATTACAAAACGCTGCACAGAAAGCTGAAGGTGAACCATCGCGTAGAAAGGTACACGGTACAACACTTTACACGTAGCGGTTTGCAATAACACTGCCTTCCCTTTTGCCCGACAGTAACAAAAGTGAGATAACGCCCGAAATCCTTAAAACGGCCAACGTGTTTGTGCTGGCTGGGCCGCAGGAGAAATTCACCGAGACAGAGTTTCAGCATTTAAAGGTAAGCCCTGGTTCGCCGGATGTTCTACGCCGTTCCGCGTAATGATGCTTCTTGTCTTACTTAATTAGGACTACATTAATGAAGGGGGACGATTATTACTGCTGCTCGGCGAAGGTGGTGAAGTTCAGTTCAATACGAACGTAAACTTTTTGCTAGAGGACTACGGAATGACCATTAACAACGGTATGATCCGAACCTCTCGGGTTCTAGGCATTCCAAGAAATGTTCAACCCTCCAACCCGCGCCATTTTCTTTCAGATGTCGTTGTGCGACCACAGTACTACAAATATTTTCACCCCAAGGAAGCTCTCATCAGTGGCGGTGTGAGCTGTGACTCGATGAATAATCTGCTGCTGGAATCGAGCAAAAGCGTCCTGACGTCGTTTGATTTCATGGATGATAAGTACAAAGTGGAGGTATCCAAATCGATTGCATGACCCATCACGCCCGGCCCGCCGCTGGACAATTAATGGCCGGTCAACGTGGCGGATCTAGACATTTGAGCTCTGTTTTCATCTCACGTTTCTTCTCTTTAAGTTTGTCTATCCCTTCGGTGCGACAATGAACATTATCAGCCCGGCGAATGTGCTGCTTACGACCGGCCCGGTAGTGTACCCGTTCAATCGTCCCCTGGCGGGTTACTTCCAGAACGAAAACAATGGCAAACTCGTGGCCATCGGCTCGGGACACATGTTCCAGGACAAGTACATCTCGAACGAAGTGAACACAGCACTGTGGGACAGTTTGCTGGCGATGATACTGCAGGATGAGTTCAAATTCAAATCATCCGACTTTAACGACCTAGAGGTAGGCTAGGGATGAGTGACACGCTTTTGCGATAAGAAAAACAGATTAACCGCTTCCTTTTCCGCAGATAAATGACTACGCCGTCATACCCGACACGATCTATCTGGCCGAGCAGCCGAAGATTTGCCTAATGGATTCGCTCGATTACGACATACCGGCCGACTTCAAGAAGCTATTCGATATGTCGCTCTACTCGATCAACAACGATCTGCTGCGCGACGTTATCGGCACGTACGAAAAGCTGGACGTGCAATATGAACCGCTCAAGATCATCAAACCGCAGTTCGAGATTCCGCTGCCACCGCTGCAGCTTGCGGTAAGTGCTCACCAATGGTAAATGGCTTTCTGTTTGTCCTTCGGATCAACCTGCCGCATCAAAACCGCACATCATCGGAACTGTTACGTTCTGTTGCCGTTCTCCCGCAGGTGTTTCAACCAATCTTTAGTGATCTGGCCGCACCGCCTCTCGAGCTGTTCGATCTGGATGAGGCATTTAGCTCGGAAAAGGTACAGATCACTCAGTTGACTAACAAATGTCTTTTGCCGGCACAAGACGGCGGCGGACAGCGGGCAGTTGACGAGAAAGAGCTCGGGTACTTCATCCAAGAGTGCGGACGTATTTTGAAGGTCTGCCAGGACGATCAGAAAATGTCACCGAAGGAAATCCTGAATTCGATTAGTGTGAAGATTGCGCACTACAAAAAGCTGGACAAGGACTAGGTTTGGCATGTGGTGGGAGGATATGTTTTTCTTGCACAAATATAATACTTTTTTTCATTACACAATTACATACAACTACCGAAGATTGTTATTGTGGTGGCTGAAAAATGTAAAAACAGATATTTATGTTAAAGCATCAGTACTCACATGTTGAAATGAGTTCTTTGTGCAAAAATCATAATAAAAACTCAGAGGTAACAAACGTGAAACAATCTTTCTAAAACCTTTAAAATTATTTTTAAACAAAACGAGCATCTTGAATTAATATCAACAGATCATGCTTTGAAATATTCAACACCGCAACGTAAACTACACTCTCGCCAAATATATTTTGCCAAGATGGTTACATTGTCATTCAAACAGACCAGTTGCTTTCATGCTATGGACTTTTGCTATTTTCAAATAGTTATCTATGAAAATCGTTTTGCAATCGATTTTCATACAATCAAATCATGTTTTTGTTGCAAGGCTTCCTAACAGTTTTTTCTTTTCTTCCCAAATTAATGCAAACAAGCTAATTTTCATCCTGCGCTTATCTGTCAAAAACCCCGGAACGTCATATCTGCTCTCACCTTACCCTTTGCACGCTACTTATCTTGATCAGTTCGCTCACGGTACGTCAAAGAAACCGCAGTTCGTGAGAAAACTCTTTACGAAAAGTGCAATCCCAGGCCGACAGCGAAAAGACACACTTTTTCACATTTCCCCGTCGCGTGCAAAGCATCCACACCAATGGCGTCGCTGTGCGGAAGGATCGTCCTGGCTGCGGCCAAGCGAAACGTGACCTACACCCCCGTTCGATTTTGCAAAAGTAAGTTTCCTCGGCGGCCAGCCACGATATTGCACAACACACATCTTTCCGCGTGCCCATCATCGTGTGTGTGACTCTGTGTATGTGTGTGAGACAGATGGAGTGATCGAAAATCTATAGCGACCAAGTGAGAGAGCAGCAGCCCCAAACTGTGTGCGGTGCGCTTACGTAATTTGGAAGGGCAAAAATCAGCATCCTTTGCAGCGGAAAAGGACGAAAATGGAGATTAAAGGGTGCCGGAAACCGATCGCCATCAATCGTGACCAACTTGTATGGAAAAATGTGTGGAAGGTCACGAGATATCCGTAACCTTTCCAGCTCGACTCCCTGCAGCAACATGACACTTCTGTCTCTCCTTCGTCTGGCTGGAGATGAGAACGGATTGTTTTCATCGCGACGGAATCATTTGGCTGACCATTTGTTTGCATTCGCTAATCATCTTTTTGCAGTGATGAACGACCCGATCGAGCATGCCACCGGTATTGAGAAGCGTGAGCTGCTGGCCAAGCAAGCCGGCAACCCAGACCCGTTCGATATGCGTGTGTTCAAGCGCGGACCGGGCACCAAGGATAGCCCCAACCTGATTCCATCGGCTTTCGATGCTCGTCTAGTCGGCTGTGTTTGTAAGTATTTCGCTCTTTGGCTCGAGCGACAATGAACGATCGAGCTGATCGAAACTTTTTTCTCCTTTTTTTATCCTCCAGGCGAGGAAGACCAAACGTACGTCCAGTGGATGTGGCTGCACCAAGTGAGTGGAAAACCTTAGCAACACGACCTTCCAGTGTCGAAATCGAAAGTTTAAGACATAACATATTCTACCTTTTTTTTCCTCAATTTTAGGGTCAGCCAAAACGCTGCGAATGCGGACATTGGTTCAAACTGGTGGAGAAGGCTCCAGTCTAAACAGTTGGCACAAAAATCCAACCTGCCACCCTGTGCTGTAGAAATGAAAAACAAACTAAATAATATTTAAACCCTGGAGAGCATTACCTACGCGAAATAAAGAGAAATCCAGATCGTTGAAAAAAAAAAAACACCCAGCCGGAATCAGAGTATGTCATGATGTGAACACCATCCAATGCCATCGATCTTCACGAAGAAAAAAAAACCCGAAAAAAGCAATCCATGCTCTGCAACACATCAAGTTATCCGCACTTTGCTGCCATACAGACAGGTGATAGCGTTTCCAATTCGAAGACTTGAGCAAATTACTAGGGGATGAAAATTCCACCTGATTACTTACTTACCCCGCCTTGATTGGCATTTGTTTGGTTGGCAACAAAAGCAAAACAAATCGCTCACCCTACAGCAACATCAAAATAGCAAAACCAATTTAGTGTTATCCAATAAAACAAATAATTTTATTGAAAACTAATCTGAAGCTTTAATGGAGGCGATGGAAAGAACCCAAGTACGGGTCATTTTTACCATTTCATCCAATAGTATTTTTGTGGGGATGGCTTCTGGCCTACTAAACTGTATAGAAATTAATATAATTTACTAATTTAACGTTGATTTACTGAGTACATCATTTTTATCAATGTTTTCTTCTGTCGGTGTATCGGCACTAGGCCCTTTCCCTTGAATGGATTATTCAACCCTGCCATGTAAACACAGCCCTCACTTGGTCAGCCATAATATTTACCTTTTTCCCTGCACTGACAACGATATAGTGATGGGAATGTTGAAGTTTTGGTTGGAATCGATTCCGAAATTGACTTCAGAAATGAAATCGACATTAGAGAGCTCCAATTAATAGCTCCAACTAATTATTTAGTTCTTTCGGATGTCTTGATGTAAAATTGATAACTTTACATTTATTCCACTACTCACCATATTATAATAAACTGAAATTTGTTTACCCAGCTTATTGCTTGCTCAGAATTCAGGTCTATTTTCACCTAGAAAGCATGACAGGTTTAAAGAAACTTTGTACAGAAAATAGCTTTCACCGTGCTAGTGAGCTGACCGGAAAGAGTGGATAAGCGGAAAAGTTACTGGCTGTTTTTTTTCTCATCAAACATTTGACGCTCTTCGTGTTAATCAATCTTGCCTACATATTCATCATATAGTTTTCGCTGGAATAACGAATTATCGTATAAATGTGGTACCGGATTGATTCGAGAATCGGAGTCAATTGCGACAAACAAATTGGTAGTTCCGGTTCTTGGTGCCCACCACTATAGCGATGTCAAACAGTCTCATAACAAAATAACTTTTTCATCCAAAAGGCGTTCCATTTCATAAACGCATTCTTTAATTTCTTTTAGCCAGTGTAGTGCGGCCAGAGGGCTAATTCTAAAGGTGGTAAACAAAAATCGGTTGGCTTAGAGTGCAATGAGTCGGTTCAAGAATTAGTTTCCAACTCCACGGCGCTCGGCCACGGACAGTAGCAGCTCTCGACGCCAGGGCCCATTACATACCAGCACGGCAGCTCCTCCGCCAAAAGCGCCAGTCGGACACGCTCTGATTGCCATCGCGTATTAGCGTAAAGAAAGGCTATTGGCATCATCGGGTGCCGCAACGCTTAATAAAACCACCGCAGCGAAAGGGCCCCACTCTTTCCTTACGTGCGCTAATGCTGCATATGCGCTGCTTCTAATTTGTGCGATCTCAGTAGGCTCTGGCAACACTCAAACACGATGGATTCTACACTGGATCGCGCGGCCGTCTCGAATTATTTTGCTAATCTGAACGAAATTTCGAAAAAGATTGCGCTCGACATCGACGAAATTCGCGGCGCATACGAGCACATCTGGGACGATCTGAGTCGCGAGGAGCAGATGGAAATTGTGAACGAAACGATCATCAAACCGGAGCTTGCACTGAAGTACTTTGACAACTTTTCCACATCGACCGATTCGCTGCAGCGAATCCTGGGCACGGATGAGGACGAAACCAACGGCACCGGCGAGGAAGATCGCAATGCCAACCTGTACGATGGCAGGCGGTTGCAAACGTTCCAGTACGTGCGCACAGGCCGGAAAGTGGTGCAGGATGACAGCGTTGGTCTGTATCGAGACGAACATTCGGCACCATTTTCGCACAAAACCAAAAGCCAAATCAATCTCACGATCTTCCCACCGGACCGGAAGGATGGCGCCGGGGAAGGTGGCAAACCGGAGCTTAGTGTAAAGGCGGCGGCTGGTCTGCTGGCGAAAAAGCTGCTGCTCAAATCGCCCAAGGCGGATGATGAATCGTACGCAAAGGCAAATGGCACAGCGGCCCAGCTGGCGGTGAAGAAGGATCCAGCAGCGAAGGGCCTGCCAGCGTACGATAGTGAGCAGAACATTATCCTGACGGAGGAAGCGTATGGCACGAAGGCAACTGGGGCCGGTTTCTTGAGTAAGTTTAACAATCTGATCTTTAACCAGAGTGCAATGGAAATGACGACAGCCGCATCGGCTGCTTCGATTACGGGGAGCGACGAGATCGATGGTGGAGTGCTCGAGCAGGACGAGTTCGATACGGACAACGATAAGGTGAACTTGTTTACTAAGAGCTCCAACAAAAGTGAGTGCCTTCATCGTGCGCAATCCTCGTCCGTGGAGGAGGACGACAAGAACTATGACGAGCTGAACAGCTTGTTGGGAAACAGTAAAGGGTTCGATTTTCTTAACAACTGGTAATCTGCAGACACACATTTCTATCTTGCCTTAGTAGTTTCTATAGCAACAACAGCAACAACCGCGAGCATGACAGCCATGCGCCGCTCTCTAGTCGCTTTAGTTTTGTCTACCGCGCTGAGCGTTGAAAAAAGATAGGTTTCATGAGTTTTTTTTCGATAAGTCAGTAGGTGCGGGATCTATCGGAAAAGGAAAACTAGAAATGATTGTTTAAGTATTCTTTCTCTTTCCCTGCTTTTCAACGGTTACAAAAAGAGAAGAATCTAGGGAATCTTCTTATTACACTCCTTATTCCTCTCTCAAAAATACTCAAACACGCGTGAGAACGAAATGAACAATATCAAGTAATTCCAGAACAGACTGATCATCATGCTCCATAAACAAACGTTAAAAACCTCACCGTAGAAGTGGTAGTAGTAGGAGTAGTCCTAGTAGAAAAGACTAAATTGTCCTGCTTTTGTGGGCACCACTCCCTCCCGCAACTGGCTCCTTGAGGGAGCTTGAGGGTCATGTATTGAAACCAAAAAAAAGAACATAAAAGGACAAAAATATACATTCTGTCCTATAGAAGTACACTATCGCACTAACTTCCTAGCTACGTTTATATGTTGGATTAAAATAATCCTGCATCATGTAAGGCCATTATTATTCAAAAATCGTTTTGGAATTGTAGTGTAGGGTGTAGAGCACAATGTGCGCGCTCATTCATCTCTATTCATCGTTCTCATTTTGGCAACGATTTTTCCAGTTCCAGTGGAAAGGTCACGTATTTATATCATAGAAAATTTCATTTAAAATTATTCTTTTACACTAATCATACAGCAAAATATCAGCAAAACGGCAATACCTCATCTTCATACACACAAGCAACTCACACGTTATAGCGCCTAGTGATGATATTCAAACGACAAAAAAAAACGGATAACGATAATAGCTGTAAACCACCCTCACACAGGTTTTCCCACATTTTGTATACAACTCTATATATTCCTGTGCTCTTGTAGGAAGAGTCAATAAAGCATCATTCATACGTATAAACGCAAAGGACGAAGAGGGTTTAAATTAGTGACCGCAAGAAGCGATCCTTTCCGAAAAGAATGTCTAATTGCATACATCAGTCAGCTGTGATGGCATTTATTAGGATTAGTTTAGTGTCGTTATAATTTACATACAATATTTTGCTACCTGTTAGCTCTCAGCTCTCCTCCGGCACGAGCAGATTCAAACTAGCACTAGCTCCCGCCAAGCTGCCTAAATACTTTTCCTCATCACCCCGTATCGACAGTACGTCGCCAACCTGTACGCCACGCTTCTCGCGCATCATAGCACATCGTTCCCACCGAGAGCTTTGACAAGCCTTGCAACTTACCTTCGGTATCCGGAACAAACTCACCGTCCGGTTGCCACAGTCACCACACCGGAAGAAGCGCTTCTCCGCGTCGTGAACCTTCAGCTGATGTCCTTCCGTTTTGCATCGATCCGCTGCGGAAAACGCAATGTACTTGCACTGCTTACAGCTGACCGCTTTGCACGCCATCTTAAACGTGTTAAGCATCTTCTCTTCCATCGCTTCCTTGCGCTCCAGCGACTTGAAGTATTCCTCCTGATGTTCGTTCTCCCTTGCCACGATCAGATCCTGATGCGAGGAGGACGCTGCAATGATCCGCTCCATGTGCTCCTTCCGTGCACGCTCCTTCTCATCATCCTCCGCGTTCCCGACTTTCTGCCGCTTGGCCGCATTCCCATCGTCCGGCGCATTCTTCGACAGCTCCTCAAGCACCCGCTTCTTGCCCTGTTCCGTCCCTCGGTACTTGATAAAGTTGGGATTTGATTTTTCGAGCGGCTTCTGCTTAATGATCTCCGCCGCCCGAGCACGTGACTGAAGCGCTTGCTTAATGGATACTTTCTTCGCGCTAAAATCAATGTCGAAAGAATCGCGGCTTAGTTTTGGAACCATTTCGAGGCTGAATTTGCGGTTGGCTAGAGAGTTGGTCGGAGTGGACGACGTTTCTCCCGATAGAGATGCTACCGATACGGTTGGTGTCGATGGGGTGGAGGTTTTGAGTGCCTGCAACGATTCCGTCGACATGCCGAGACTTTGCAGTCGGGCAAAATCTTTCTTGCGCTGGTCCACATTTAGCTCCACCCTTGAGGCGGATGATTTGGGAGCTTTTGCAACGCCGGATGCTGCTGCCCGATATGAAGGCAAAGGGGATGAGCTTGACGAGGATGCTGTCCCGCCACTGCTGCCACCTTCAAACGGCGAGCGGAAGTAATCCGACAGTGTCATCATACGGTTACGATCTTTCTCGATCTGCTTTGGATGTTTAACCGCTTTCACGGCGCTGAAGCTTTGCCCCGCATAAAACACCTCATTCTTGCCGAGCACTTTGTTTCGCAGCTCGTTCAATCCACGGCCGCCCGTCGATGTTAGCAACCCGCCCCGATTACTCGCCCTGTTGTACTCCTGCTTGATGTGGTACACACAGTACTCGCATTTGCCCACATTAACGATGGCCGTGCAACGATCGCCATTCTTTTTGCGGCTGCGGCACGTGCCCAAATCGCGCGACTGCCCAAGTACCATCACCTTCGTCGCTCGGTCGATCGACAGCGTTGCTTCGACGTTCTTTTCGTGGTTGCTGTTGCTCAGGACGTTCGGGTTTAGTACGGCCAGTGCCGTGCCTTCGGCCGTTTTCCAAAGATCTTTGAATGCTGACCCGAAAAGGAAAAGGGTGGCCATCTTGATGTCACCGTGAAGATCGCTCAGCTTCCAGATGGAATACTGTTTGCCCTTGGATGTGGTTTTGGCGGGCGTTTTACTTATCAAAACGCCTCCAATCACCCAGTCCTGCTGCAGATCGACAGTTTCGATAAATTTGCGCAGCCGAACGAACGGAACCGCCCGTTTACCTTCCATCCGTTCCTGTAGCATTTGGCTGGATATAAGAGGGTGTACAATGCGCAAGCCAAATACGGGATCGGTGTGAACTGTTCCTTGGAAAACGGTGGGGATGCTTAGGTTGCTGGCAGGCGTGGATGGTGTGGTTGATTTCATAGGCTTTGTAGCTTCCCGCTGTTGGCCACTGTCTGTTGTAATCATTTTCGTTTGCGAACCCGAAGCTCCCGGGGTTTGCGGTGAGCTTCGATTTATTTGCCACAGCTTCCGATCGACCCATTTCGATAGCGCTTGATCCGTTTGTTCCGCTTCCTTCGTTTTCAGCAAATCGTTTACCTGTCGCCCGTACTGGTTGTACTTGCGCTCGAGAAAGTTTCTCGTTTCTTCATCATCCGACGAGTCGAGATCGGCATCATCGATCACTGGTGCTACGGTTGATGCCTTAGAAGATGGTTCTTGATTAACGTTGCTTTCCGTATCGCCCACCAGAAAGCTGGAACCTTCAAGGGTAAGATTTCTTCTCGGTACACCTTCATCACTGCCTGAGGAGCGGTTTAATTGCTCTCGTTCGTTTTCGGTTTGGTTTTCTTGGTAATTTTCCAACAACAACTGTTCCAGCTCTTCCACATCTAGCTCGTCAATGTTTTCGGACATTTTGAGCACGCACAAAAAGGCAGAAACTTAATTGAGAAAACTATTAGCAAGGATTGGTGTAACTGCGCTGGTGGAAAATGTGATTCGGTTTGTTTACGATCTTTCGCGCCTTTCTAGTGCCAACTGACGTTTCGAAGCAGTCGACAAAAAGCTCTGTCGATCAAGTCGACAAAAAGGAAATAATTTTAAATAAATGAAGAATATTATTGGAGATATTTTGTTATTCATCAAAAACTGCGCGTTTCTATGTTTCAGAAACGTTCTATTATCATTTTACTCATAAATCAAATCTTTTTTCTTCAACAAAGAATGAACAGCACATCTTGCTTTAGATACCTTGACACTATCCTACAGCAATCTTGTTTTTGTTGTTGTTGTGTCGCAGATTTTCATCGGAAATTCGCGAAAATTCGGTCCCAGTGCTCAAGCAGTCCTAGCCAAAGGAGCGGAAAATGGATGATTTTCCGTCTTTGTGTCGATTGTGTCTTAATCGTACCCCTCAGGACGTTGCTGACGATGAGATTTATCAGAAAATAGGTGTTTGCATTGGTTTGGTTGTAAGTAAACGAAGCTTTCGCACATCGCTTCAATTTCCTTTTTTCAATCCTTTTTATTATCCTTTTGTTTCTCTTTCAGATAAACCCGATGAATAAAGCATTGCCATGGCGTGTCTGTAGCGAGAGTGTGGAAAAGGTTGAAGTGTTTCACAGATATCGTGAGTCGTGCTGGGATACACATAACATGCTGCTGAATATGTTAAATGAAGCAAAGCTTGTCGATAATGAGGGCTGTCCTGAAGAAGAAGGATCGCAAAAAGAGGATGCAGCTTCGGAAACCGAATCGAATGCCGAAGGTGTGTTGGAGCATGAAGAAGAAGCTAAAAGCGGTGGAAGTACCCACAATGAAGATTCAGAAGATGTCGTAGAAGCTGATACCAAGAAAAGAAAACGCGAAAAACCAATTATTATGTGTGAAAAATGCGGCAAAATGCTAAGGCCCACCTTCTACCCAGGCCACCTGAACGAGCACAACGGGATAAAACCGTTCGCTTGCGAACATTATGGCTGCAGTAAAACATTTGCCTGTCGCCATAGCTTGCGCCAGCACACCTATTATCGTCACAGTGGGCAAATGTTTCACTGCCAGGAGTGTGGCAAGGCGTACAAATCTAAGATGGAACTCAGCACGCACCGGCTGCATGTGCATACGCGCGGAAAAGCCTTTCCCTGTGAGCAGTGCGGACTATCATTCGTAACAAGGTGAGCAGTTGTGGACTTTCTGTTGGTGTATATTTTACATAGTGTTTCATTTCCGCATTCACAGATCATATTTGAAAACGCACATGAAAGAACACTACAAAGTCTTTCGGGAGCAATGCTCATACTGTGCAAAGATGTTGTTCAGCGAGAAGGGATTGAAATATCACGAGCTGCAGCATACAGGCGAGCGGCCTTTTCAGTGTTCGATGTGTTCCAAAAAGTTTCGCTCACGCCGACTGTTGGTGCTCCACAAGAAAGGAGAATGCAAAACCGAACGGGACGCGGAACGGGAAAGTGGAAAATAATTCTAATGGTAAGTCGAATTTGATACATTTACCTGAACCCTATAGCAACAAGATATCTTTTACTATTCGCAAATTCATCTCTTATTTACATAAATTTCCATTTTAAGAAATTCAAACAAAAGCCGGAAATAACGAACTGCAATCGCTGCATACAAGGGTCAATGTTCTCTTAAATTAAGCGCAACCTTTATCACAGCACGCGACAAACAGGCTATCTTTTTCTGCCTAGTTAACCTTCTTCTGTCAAGGTTGACCCAAATCGTTACTGGTCGGGTGGTCCGGGATGTGCCGAACTGCCGGCTGTCTACGAAAGAACCGGTTGTCTTCTTTTATTTTCTGGTGGTGCAGGATATCACTGTTCAAAAGCAATGAAACACGTTAACAAAAATTGTAGCTAAAATTTATTAAATCCAAATGTTCTTGTTCTCTTTACCTCTCTCTGTGACCTGTTGGAGACTGAAAAGAACGTTGAGTTGTGCCCATTTATGGTGCCAGATACGGATCAAGGGCTTAGAGCAGCAAATCGATTAGGTGGCACCTTAGTGCCCTATTTGATGTGATGAAGCATTAACAACAAGCAACTAGAACAGACACAAGGTTCCAATTGAACCAAAAATATAATAATTATTGCTGCCCGCATTAGTAAGCGCACGAGTGGTGAAATGAAACATTACCAACTCACATTTAGTCATATTTTCATCTTATCACCCTTTGCATGCATGGTGCTGCACAACCGTAGCGTGGTATAAAATCGAGATCAATTATTAATTATTAAATGACGGTATTCTACAATTGCAACAAGTTTGTAACGCTGTTGGCCGGCCTTTTCGGCACACTAAATGATACCTGTTTGTTTCGTACTGATCCACCATTAGGCCCAGTAACAATATCAAGTCTATTTTGTTCGGTTAGCTCAAAACACGCTATCTGCAGCCGATCGTGTACGTGCTGGGTTGGGATTAATTCGTTATAAATTATCAACCGATTAACAATCACCCATTCATGCTCACACACACTCATACACACAAACGTAAATGGGAAAGAAAGGTCCCGCGAAGTACATGGTTAACCGCTTACAGTTACTGAAACTAGAACGATCTTACGCGATCTTGCTACCGTAACTGACCATAGCCGAAAAAGTCCATCCATGCTGAATCCATTTTTTGTTTGTTCACCACTTTGTCCGTGTCGTGTGTCTGTGTTTTTGGTGGAAAAGTTTCCTGGGCTAGAAAATTACCACCATTGTGTATACGCTTCCCAGCATTAGGCGTTTCGTGTATCGGGTGGAAGTATCGCCAGCAAAAAATTGTTTATTCGCGACCCGCATCAAACGATTGTCGTCAAAAACAAACGGTACGGTTCGAGAAAGTTTCCGAAAGATTCAAGAACTTAATGCTTTGTGCTCTGTGTATACGGTGTGGTGCAATTTAGGGTTTTTTTTAATGTGCGTAAACGGTTTAACGGTTTTCTACGCACGTGGTTCTGTCCGTTTGGTTTGAAAGTTTTAGTACGAAAATTAGCAACAGTTGATTAGTTTTTGAAGGTGTAAAGAAAGAAAGGAAAAGGAACGACCGAACATGGCCACGAGCCAGTGCTAGTGCATTTTTGATACGTCACCAACCGAGCGAAGGCCTTGCCCTGCTAACGCACACGTCTGCTGCTGCTGCTGCTGCTGCTATCTTTCTTCTCGCACCACTGGCAGGTTATTCACGAACCCCTACCCCTACCTCCTGAAAAGTGGGGTAAATAACACGGAGAGCAGCCGCAATATATTCAACACCCCCCAACCATCGGTGTTCGCGAATAGAGGAACGGGCGATACACATCTCGCGCTCCACGCAGGAAGAGAGCGCACGGGGCGGTTGCCACTCACGCGGGTGGCTCTGTGCAGCCTCATTCGGGGTGGTAGGCGGAAGGAGAAAAACGGGTGAAAAAACGATCACATACGACCCGGAGCGGTGGGTTCCTCACGCTGGTGCGTCTCCATCTCACCTGCAGCCACTGCCAGAAGGTGTTAACGTTACTCGCTTCACAACGGTGATGATGTTGACGGTGGTCAAGATGATCGTCGGGTTGGGGTGTGGTGTTGCGCGGAACACTGCCTCAGCATAATACGATCAGCGGCCCATCGAAACCATCCCAGTCGTGCGGAGCCGATCGTCGCGAAAGGAACTGCAAGCAATCAAGAAATCGTCCTGTCCGCTGCGCCCAGGTGCGTTAGGTATTGCGATTGCGTGATTGGAGTGTGTCCGGAGAGTGTGCGAGTGCACGAAGCGCCAAACCGGACCTCGGTGTCGGTGTCTTTTCGGGCTTTGGCCGGTGGCAAGTGTGTGGCGGCGACCTATCGTGTGGAGCTCGCTCTTGGCAACAGTTTAGTCGTTGTCGTTTAGTTGATTTACGTTTTGATTTCGAGCACGGTCGTTAACGTTGCACGCGGTGGCCAGTTTTCACCGACAGCTTTCCTCCCTCACTAACCCAAAAACCGGTGTACCAGTGTTGCGAATCTAGTAGTAATAGTTCGAAGATACCAGAAGGTAAGCAGCAAAAAAGGGGGATGTAAATTTATGGGAAGGTGATTTGATACAATCGAGCGCCCAAGGGTCAGGCAGAAGAGTGCATAGACTCGCAGGGGGAATCGACAAATAAGCAGTAGATGCACAACGGAGTAAAGGATGAGATTTTCCATAAATGCAAATTTATGTATCGTATTTAGTGTGATTTATGTGTTGTTTTTAAAGCTGTTGGAATGTCCTAAAGGAGAAAATGTTTTTTAAGCCAAATGCCTAGTAGTTCATACAATAAGTCTATGCAGATCGATTTTAAGGTATATTTTTCTCTGAAATCTTCCTTTCCTTTGCAAGTCTTTGCAACATCTGAGTAAATATCAAACAGATAAGAAAATGTCTCAAACATGTGAACTTGTTGGAAGCATTACCGTTTCCAGATACTGCATCTTTTTAGTTGAACAACTGAAATTGAAAATGAGCGAATGAAGCTTCCTACGATCTCGGTCACTTCTCAACACGGCTCCGGCTTGCGAGAACCGCTGAACGGGACCGGTGTACGGCATTCAGTGCTGTAAATCATCTCTTCAATTTTGACGTCTCTATGCGGTCGTTTAAAAATGCCCTGAGATTTTGACTGTGAACGCGATCTGTTTAGTGAAGTGTTTGGTATCTTTAGATTAGACTTTGAGAGATTCGCCAATAGCATATAGATGTTGGGTACCATATATTTTGAACGCCCTTTTAATACTTTTAATGATAAATGTTTCGTGTTCCTTTTTTGCTACTTGAGTCAAAATCGATACTCGAATAAAACCTTCCAGAAAAGGAAGAGGATGACCTCAAAAGGCATACAAATTTAAGGACTTCCACACACGAACACAGCACCGTGAAGGTGATCGAAAGGTGTTTCCGAATGATCGTTACACCGGTTGAAACCGGGACTTCGCTGTCAAAAATGATTGAGCGATTTTTGTTCGTTCCACGCTTTCTGTTAACCCTTTCGCCCTCGCGTCCGGAGAAACTGGAAGCGAATTTCAACTTCCCGCGACAGACAACAAACCTGTAATATCATTGCTTGTTTTAAAATAAAAAAACCAAACCAGGATACCCTTCACGATGTGCGCCATAAGCCGATGTGCGACGGCGAAGGTTAATGGCATTGAAAAGTGCATCTGTACAATCAGAACCATTCCATATTTGCCCCTCCATAACCGTCTCTTTTCACGCAGGGGTGGCACCATAAACCGGTATCTTTCGTTGCGAGAAGGTAGCCTTCTCTGCCCACTACTGATAGTGCGGTACTGGGACCTTCGTAGAGGTCACAATAATATTTGCTCACAGAATTACCTTCTGGTGCCCTGCAGCTTGTTTGTTTGCGGGTAGGCTGGGTAGGAAAACTATGTCACGGTCTCCCTAGCCCCATCCGGAAGGGCAGAAGAAAGGTGCATCAATAGAAAGTCGTCGCTCGAATGCTGCAAAGTAGAAGAGAGCGGCGAGTGAGTCTAAAAATAGGCCTTCCAGTGGATGGAACAGCGGAAAAGCAAATACCGCACAACCCGGTGGCGTCGAGGGGTGACTGTCGGACGACTTGATCTGGGTGTGATAGCAACAGCTGTTGGAGGCCCTGCTGCTGGTATGATAACAGCAGACGATCCAGCCAAGATTGCTTACGTCGAGTACGGGTCGCGCATGGGAACAAAGGAAGGAACTCGTCACGGTGGAATGTTTGATCGTTCCGGACACTCTGGCCTAATGGGAGAGAGATTATACAAGAGTCGAGGTAATCTTTCGGCCAGCTGGCAGTAAACCTGGTATGCAAAGGAATTAACATCACCTCATACCGGTATGTACGCCAATTTGTATTGCTGTTCCGAAGGCTTCTCTCGTCTGGGAATGTAACGTGTGGCCACCCTTTTCCAACAATGCTAATGCCTTGTACAAATTGATGCAAGTGTATCGGGGTTTTGGTTCCTTCTTTACCTCAAGGCCGGCGCAAACTATTAATGCGTCTGGTGGATACGCGTTTTTTTTTTCTTATCCCTGCAGACTTTTGATAAGTGCGAATAATGGTGAATTGATTCTGCAAACAGTAGGGCACCAAGTGCGACGAATCGGATTTTACGCAGTTTTGCTCCGAAGCTGGCACGGTGGGTGGCACCTGTTCCCACCAATTAGCAGGACTGTTTAGCAACTCGCCATGCGCTCACGTGCTCCTCACTCCTTTCTGCGCTCTATTTGCAGGTTTGAATCATCTTCATGCTCCTGCTGTCGGTCAATAACATGTAGTACGCGACCTAGACATCTGGACGTGAAAATTCACAGCAATTAAATTGGTGTGATACTATTCCAGTCTTTACGTTTTTTTATATAACATTCAATCATTCAGTTGTCTTACTATTAGCGGCCTATTTCTGTCCTTACGAAAAAAAAAATTCAATGCTGTCTTTATGAAACTGAAGCCATATTTTAAAATGAGTTTAACATCACTATTTAATGTCTTATAAGAACAACTGTTTCTTTTCAAAACACAATTAAAATCTTAATCAATCTGAAATCTTTACTTTTATAGTTATACCAAGAAGCACCACAACAAATTGGTCATTATATTTGTTACGAAGAATTTAAAGATTTTGAATATATTATTCTAAAATAATTGTAATAAAATGTGCTAGATGGTATTGGGATATATAAAATGGATAAGGAAAATACAAAGCCAGTAGTAAATTTACCACTAATAGAGCTTTCTTTTCCCAGAAATCCTTCGAATTTTAAATTAATATCTTCACCAGTGTATGCATATTCATTTTCATTTTTGTTAACGGAGAGTTGGTCGGTACTTAGCTATTTGGTAGTTTCGTTAAGCTTCGATGAGTTTAAAAGCTCTCTGAAAACCATAAAGCCTTGTTTTTACATTTCTGTCTATTCGAACTTAATTATTAATGTGTTCAATAGTTTTAAGAATTTTTAAAATTTAAATCAGTTTCTTGATTGACAGCCAGCAGCATGATCATGCATTAGAGCCCATGGGAACTACTGTTCCGAGCTTAAGCAAACTTCACACGTTGTTAAATTTATTTGAACACATTACATACCAACTCCCGCGAACGTTTCTACGATCTAGAAGCAGGATCATTCTGTTGTAATCGTTCAACTTCCGCCCGGTCAATGCCAAATACTGGCCTGTCATTATTCCCTGCTCGCAATGTTGTTTTCCGCTTGAAACTCTAAAACAGTTTTGTACGTTCGCAATGGTAATTGGTGAAGTAGAGCGACCTTCACCCAGCCCCACACACCCCGCTACTCTAACGGTTTACAATTGTTTTTTTTTTTATTGGGTTTCTTTCCTCCCTGCAGCATGGAGAAAGCACGAGAAACGCCCAGCATGCCAACCGAATCACCGGCAGCCAATAAGGCGGCCGAAGCAACGGCTTCGTCCGGCATGGCAAAGCTTACGAAACGTGCGGCCATCACGCAGATAGTGGCCGCGGTCGTCGCCAACATTACGATCATTTCCTCCGGCATGGGAATCGGATTCCCGTCGATCGCTATGATGGAGCTAACCAACTCCACCACCTCGGTCGTGCTGACGGAGTCGGAAGCTAGCTGGTTCGGTAGGTTGAAAACAAAGCATTGCCTAGTTCTAGATAGTTATTAACTTCTTAATCCGTCTTTTCTGCAGCATCAATTACCTCGATCATGTGCCCGTTCGGTGGGCTACTCTCCGGCTATCTGCTGGATAAGGTAGGCCGCAAACGTACGCTCTACTGCATCAACATCATTTCGGTCGTGTCGTGGGCCATCATGTCGTTCGCCAGCCGTACGGACGCATCCGTCCTGTTTGTGGAGCTGATTGTTGCACGAGTCATCATCGGTAGGTGTGGGACGGCACTGTCAATGCAGACCTTTGTACTTCTTCCATTGATAAAACTGTTGATGTGAATGCATTCTTTCAATGTCCGGAATGATATGGTTCGATACGATGGTATGGAAGAAGATAACTAACGATTGGACGTACTTCTGTTCGCTCTCGCTTCCAGGTGTTGCTATCGGACTTTCTAGTACACCGGCGTCGGTTTATGCTGCCGAAGTAGCACACCCACAGCTACGAGGTCGTCTGACGCTGCTGACGGCCGGCTGTACCGGAATTGGGATGCTTTTAGTGTACTCACTGGGCTACATGTTCAAGGTAAGCTATCGAAGAGACACATTCGTTCCCATTATTTTTAGTAGTGGAATGCGAGGCTAGAGTGCCATCTATTGTGTAATTGTGTATTCATTTTTGTAATTTAATTAAATAGTTACCAACAAACTAAGGGCTTTCCCTAAATTTTACTATGTAAATTACCAATAACCCTCTTTTCTTAACACAGGAGGATTGGCGCTACGTCTGCACGATCTGTGGCGTCTTTACCGGCGTTTCGCTCATCACCGTCATCCCTCTGCCAGAGTCCCCAAGCTGGTTGGTGGGCAAGAAGCGGCCACAGGATGCGGAACGCTACCTGAAGGTGATACGCGCCATCAAGGAGGACAACCATCCCGAGATCCGGGCCGAGATAAAAGCACTGGAAGAGAATGTGGCCCGCTTCCGTTCAACGGAATCATCGAAAAAGGCTTCCAAGCTGGTGCAGCTGAAAAAGCCCGAAGTCTACAAACCACTCTCGATCATGTGCATCTTCTTTATGTTCCAACAATTCTCCGGCATCTTTGTGATCATCGTGTACGCGGCCAGCTTCTCGGTGGAGGCCGGTGTAGCGATCGATCCGTTCCTGGCGGCCGTGCTCGTCGGGCTGACGCGCGTCCTGACCACGATTCTGATGTCGTTCATTTCGGACAAGTTTGGCCGACGGCCACCAGCGCTCTTCTCCGGGTTCGGTATGGCATGCTGCATGTTTGGGCTGGCGGCCTGTGCCGTGTTCCCCGTCGCTGACACACAGTACAACTGGATACCGACCGCACTGCTCGTTGCGTTCATTTTCACCGCCACGCTTGGCTTCCTCACACTGCCTTTCTCGATGAATGCTGAGGTTTATCCGACCAAGATTCGTGGTTTCGCCTCCGGGTTGACCATCTTCTTCGGGTACACCATGTCGTTCGTCATGCTGAAAAGCTACCCATCGATGGTGAATGCGATCGGCAATGAGAATGTGTTCCTGTTCTTTGGACTGGTGGCGGTGATCGGTATTGCGTTCGTGTACTTCTTCCTGCCCGAAACGAAGGGCCGTACGCTGCAGGACATTGAGGATTACTTCCGCGGGGGCAAGGGCGCTTCAGCGGATGCGGACAAGCAGGACACGAAGGCATAATGGCCGATGGACGTTTGTAGATAGACGAAAGCGACTAGTCTGTGATAGAGAGGGAGTATTTAAGCGTACGGTGCGATCGTCATGAAATACTTACTTTTTACATTTTGTAATCGATAAGCATTTTACACAAAATCTCACACAAACCACCAACTGTACTTTAGGAAATAAATTGAATAAAGTGTTAAAAGTTGAGCAACAAGCTAAGTAAAAGGAGGTTTTGTTTCTGTTGATAACGTGATGATGACAAGGTTCGCCCTTACTTTGTAGTATTGTTTGTTGAGCTCAGACTTTGCTGGTGGTGCTGGTTTAAGTGGAAGCTTAGGTAGTTTGATCATGCTTTCTAGGTAGGCTTAAACACGCTCAGTGCTACAGCTGGAAGTCTTTTCAAAGAAACGACGCTGATAAAAACTGTTTGTACATTGTAATGTTAACCAGTTTTGCAAGCGAAGGCTTGCTCATCAGAATGATCTTCACTATCTTAGTATTTAATGTACGCAAACAGACCCTAGTACGATGACTGATGTTTAATTCCTACAAAAGGGTTAGTTTTACTGTGCACTCTACAAAATAGTACGATTGTTTTAATCAGGCTTGCATGTTAATTATTCCTTTTTGAAGTTTTTTTGTCAACTCGTGTAAACGTTATTTATTTACTAATGTTTAAAATTATTTCTTATTTTGTATTGCACCGTTTTTGGTGCCAAATCCATCTTGGTCCATCCATCAGCATGACTAAGCCGACTTGGACTTGTCGTTCTATGAGGACAATATTCAAAACACGATAGTCAGACCTGCGTATGGGGAGCCAGTCTCGAACGAGGTACGAACACAAGGCTTAAGCCCTAGCTGGTTGGTTAAAAGTAAAGCTACCTTCGTTGAAAGTCTCGGCTAAAAGAGGCCAACCAAGCACGAATATTATTTTAATGCTGGAAATACTTTTACAGTTACTAAGGAAAAGATACTTGTAACAGATCAAAATCTTTTATGGAACTCTTATAAGCAAAAAAAAGAGAATATAACAACGTAGTCTTTTACTTTTCATATTGAAAAGGATTAAAATATTGAATGTGAATTTCTCAAAAGCTCCCAACCTGTTATCATTATTAACACACAATTGCATCGTCATGTACCATGTTAAGCAAATGAAGTGCAGTTCTTAGCAGCACACATGGCAACAGGGAAGTAGGAGTTGGTTATCTTTTTCAAATAATCAGAAATAAAAAAAACACTGATACAGTGGTTATCAAAGATCAGCCGACTTTATCTGCATCTCATGAAAAAGATGATGCGGACACACCCGTACATGGTGTCAACGTCAGCTGATAAGGCACTGGTGGAACTTAAATCATAACTGCCCTAAAATAAAGCACACCGGCACAAAGGCAAATACCGGTTGAAGCCAAATAGTTGGCTGGTACATTTTTATCTCGTACCTTCGCGAAATGACATATTTTTATGCCTATTTTCTCCAATCATTTATGCTTTTCCCGAATTTCCTGTCTAGGATCTTTCCGTGCAATGAATCACTGGGTTCAGTTCTGGATACTCTGTGTGTCTAGTGAAAATTATCCTCGAAGTGCGAAAAACCATCCACGCTTGATACTGCGATTTATTTTTATGTGAAGCTTCCGATACATGCGTAGACGCCTTATCACAGCAGTGTTAATTGGCTGAAAACTGTCATTTAAATTTTACGAAGCGCCTGATACAAGCGATGATTCACCCTAGGACGGTGTACTAAAGCCAGGCCCACCCCGTCCAAGTTACGATATAAGCGAGGCGCTAAATGAACCACCTGATCATACTTTTAGCTCCAATTCCGCCATCCCATGCAGCTCCCTTTGATGCCGCTTGATACGGCTGTGGTAAACATTCGATGCTTTCCTGTATCGAACAAGAAAGTTTTGGTTTGTGATCTACTATTCTCAGATAAATGAATGCCATTCATGGTGTGCCGAATATTCTTTTTCTTCTATTTTGCATAATGTTAACTAATATTTGTTTTCGACGAAAACGTGGTGGTAAATGAGTTTGCTATGGATTGGTTGCGAAAGGCGATCGTATTATTCACATCCAACAGTGTGTTCTAACAATGCAATGTACTAAAAAGAAACCAATCTCGAATGTTGGTGTCCTGTATAAAAGCTGCCATGGATGTACGGTTTTCTGCCGTTTGGATCGAGCATTTGGTGGTGCTAAAAAGTTTACAAACCTTCATCGTACATCGTCCGTACGCGATTTTGTAAATTGTTCCATTTTTTGAAGATTGATACAAACTTTACGGCTAATCTAGAATTGCATTAAGATATCGAATGCCTGATGACCTTGAAAGAAAAAATATTATTATTAATATCTCAAACCAAATAAATCTATAAATTGATTCAAACACAATCGTACTCTCTAAACTTTGAATGTTTCTGAAAACATGTTCCAGATATGCCTTCAACGCCCCTGTAGTGCTCCTGCTGACCCCTGAAGTTATGCACAGTTTTTTATTGTGTCGACCTCTAATCGTGCATACTTTCAAGGGGCTTCCAGCCAAATCCACGGTCGAATCGCTTTGCGGGTAATTCAAATAAACACGTGTCCGTGTCCGTTACGTGCGATTTGAAGAAAATCCACTTTTAAATAAAAAAATTAAATATTTGTCAATTCCTTTGCTCTCTATTGATTAAAACAAAGTGTTGGTAACATATTGTTGCAGTACTGTTTATTTTTTTCCTTCAGAATAATCCACATCCAACCAGATGCAAGTAGTTACTAACTTGTGGTCCCAAAATCTTGTGTCTTTTATCCTTCAAATTTGCTTCTAAAACGTTCTGATCCTCTTTTGCTTCTTAGCTAATCATTCATAAATAACACAATTTTCTCCCGCGTGTTGCCACGCATTATATGACCCATTTAAACGGGCACGGCCGCACGATCTGTTAACGCGACAGAACAATAAGGACCTAATACTATTTCCCTCCCGAAAGCAACCGATAAGAAATGCGAAAAACAAAACCGTTCGATCTAAAACACGGATGGCAGCATCACTTGTTTATTATTGTTATGCTATCTATGACCGCGATGTGGCGCGGCGATATCATTCCACCGGCACCGTGATGCGCCCCCGCGGCGTACATGCAAAATCATTCAGCCCGGTCGAAACAAAAATGAGGAAGTGATTGTGTTCGGACCCAGAGTGAGACCGAGCGTTTTGATGGGGCGGCAAGCATTTGATCGCAAATTGGATAAGATAAGATTTTTTGAATATTTTTTAAATGGTATTTACACGTTCCGGTGGGGCAGGGAAGGGGGGTGGGGTTGTTGTGCAGCCGAGTGAATATAATAAAACACAAGTGTATTGAGAATGTTTCACCCTTGAGTAACGCTCTTTAAAGTCCACTTACATCACAGACCCGTCTAGCGGCGGAAAAAAAAGTTCATTGCATTGGGATATCTTTATCATCACACTTTACTCAGGCCCTTTGTGCGCTTGCCAGTGCAATGATCAGTCATTTATTAGCGAAGAGGATTTTCTGTCCAAACAAAACATTGTTCCGCAACTGATTCAAGTGACAAATGTGTAATAAAAAGAGGCATAAGCATGAAAGCACTAGAATGCACTCCGCTCTACTGCGGCTAATCTCGTCTAAAAGTTAGCCAAACAAATTCTCACTCATCGTTCTCATTGCGATCGTCATCATCATCATCGTCCTGAACCGATTTGCACGTTTGCAAGCGGGAAATGATGACACATGCGCAGCCGTAGTAGGGTGGCACTGAGTGTACTTGCCCACCGCCGACTCGCAGCTGATACGACGAGACGAGCGACGGGACGCGATAGCAGCACGATTCCGACGCGCCGCCTCCGACAGACAAGAGTACTAACAAGGCAGGACCAGCGCACCGGTGCGGGCAGTCTTCGATCAGGCAGGAACCCTAACGGAGGTAGGCCTTCGCAGAGTCCAGAGACCACTCTCTCCAGCTCGAAGCCCTGCTACGTCCATCTACGGCAATACAGCCGCCACGGAAGTGTTGCAACGTGCTTGAGTTTAAATCCATTTCTAAGTATACAAGCTAGTGCAATTTGTGTGGCAATACTTAAAGGGAAAGTGAACAAGTAAAGACCCTTAAGGCAAGCTGCCTTAACAGTGTCGTACACCCCAAAAAAAACCCACGTTTCAGTGTAAAGCGTTAGTGATTTAGTGGCAGTGACGGTGAATGCAGCTAGCCCGTCCCTAAAGGTAGGTGTCACCTCCACTTTGAGCACAGCAACCCTTCAGTGGCAAGTTTCGTGTGCAGCACACAGCAAACCAGTTTGCGTTGGAGTGCAACCGCTGGTCGATCAGGTTGATCTTGAAATGTTGCAACCTTAATCCAAAACGCACCCCGCGCGTGTTGTTTTCTGATCAGCGACTCCTCTCGTTCGACGCCGATCGAGGCATGTGTTTTCTCCGCAATGTCACCTTCAAGACCCTTTGCGACGTGGAGAATGGGGATCCCGGGTTGACTATTTTCGATCCCTTGTCCTGGATTGAGGGAATTGTGGGCGGGCAGCGAAAAGGGAAGCCGCCCCAGAAGCTCAATCGATCTGTTCCAACAAATTGGCCCTCGGCCCAGCAGCGTGATACTATTTTTGGGCGGTTGGAAGTGACATTCCATTCCAAACCAACACGACGAGACGTGAGTATCCGGCTCAATTTCGGAGACGGCTCATTACGGTGGCCAAAATATGTGTCTGTGTGTGTGTGTGTTTTTTTTAAAGAAAACTGAAGACAAAAAAAAAGGTTAAATCTTCTTGAGCGATATCGCTGTGCTGATGTTTTATCGTATTTTATCAACCTCAAAGAGCATCGGGCACCCGATAAGATTTAAATGGTATCGGAAATGAGTGTCATACGTCTCTCGCCTCTTCAGGGTCTTACTAGTAGACCTCAACCCTGAATCTCGCATGCCACAGGTGGCCTTCCCTGGACGCGATCGTCCATTCCAGGGATTACTGTACAACCAGTTCGCAGCCAGCTCATGTGTATGATTAAGGATAAGCATATTTTGTGTATAATCTGACGACCTTGCGAGTGTAGCTGCTTCACGTGATCCACTAATTTACGGTCCACACGCTCCGGACCCGGTCCGGATGACACTCTTACGGTTTATTACTTTCTGATTTATGACGCCAGCATGTTGGTTTGGGCGGGCCGTCTGCTTGTCAACGTTTTCGTTTTTTTTTTCGTCTGTCCGGGGCCATTCGGTGGGTGCTCTGTTTACGTTTCTATCACAGGAACCTTGCAGCTGGAACGGGTACGATGACACGAGAGAACTGAACCGTCCCAAAAATAATAGACACACACACACAAGAGGATGGTTCAAAACACATTGCCCCCCCGAAATAGTAGATAAGTAGTACTATTTCATAATGTTAACTAATATTTTACCAGGAAGAGCCGCCTGATAACGCAGCAAGTAGCCCTCATTAAGAGTACCTTTGCGTGGTTCTATCCCGGCTGCGTTCTTATCCCGGCCTTGGCATTCACGCATCGCATCCCGCTATCAACGCGAGTCGTGGGTCGCGAGCCTTCCTCGGCGGCTTTATTTACGGTACAGCACGGTTTAATGCGAAGCGTAAAAGCTGGTTCTCGAATTTTCGCCCACTGGACCGTTGAAAGTTCTGGCCCGTTCCCTTAGGCGCTGGTGCTAAGTTCGCCAAAGGGAAAGCGGTTTAGAAGAAGAAGAAGAAGACGCACGCAATCGCAATATACATATGCATCACACACGGAGAACCTGGGCGAAATAGAACCGGCGAGAACAATGCGGCGCGATTACGGGGCAGTGACGTGCTAACCTTTTTTTGTGGGTAGTGGACGATCTTGGCAGGGAGCAGCATGCAAGGGCAAGATCACTGCTGTCCGAAGCTGGGAAGGTGATTAAGCGCTATCGCGAAACACGACGTCATTTTTTGAGGAGTAGTGCGTTCTGGAAGGATTCCCTGAAGTTTCGGAAGCTTCTTGGAAAACGGGGACAAAGGTCTTTTCTTCTTATAAGAACCTGTTCCTAACACCTGTATATATCTTTGTACGTCCCTTAGAACTGATCGTTACACAATGATCGTTGTTCAGTCACGCTTTTGATGTCTGAACCCTGCAATCGACCAGCTCCAGAGGATAGAATCTCTGAGCCCCAAAAGAAAAAGCTTTGTTTCTATGCGACCTATGCAGTACCTCCAAGAACTCGCCCTTACCACTCTAACTGCCAATTAGTTGTCCCATAAATTAATAAACTGATAGAATGCTGCAGCTGAAGCCACTGATAGCCACCGACACACGCACCAGGGGTCTTAGGTCACCGTTGGTTTCAAAATTTAGCTCATCCTCTGCGCGGCCAGCCTGCCAGGCAGACTGCAAACAGTCCATAAAATTTGATGCCGATGAAAGCTATCAGATGTACTACATAGCCGCGCAAAACGATCGGATGGGCCCGGTTTACTATCAGTTCATTATCACCGCACGCGAATCGTTCGCATACCAACGGGACCGTGTGCCGCCTTTCAGGGGATCTCAGCTGATTCGCTTGTCGCTTGCTGGTGAGGTAATCCGGGGTTCATTTTTTGCCCTTGCTGGGTTTTTTGGTTTCGGGGAGGGTTGGTGTCCGTAGCGGCCAGATGAAGAACCGCGATTACAGGGACGCTTACGAATGGTAAACAAATGGCAGAAAACCTGAAGCATGGAAGATCATGCACCAAACAGATGGACGCCACGAGGACGAGAGATTATAAAAGCTTCGCTGGGGAGCAACACGTCGATGATTGGTTAGGAGGCAGCTGCATTGTAATCTACCTGGTTGCTGTGCCAAAGATAGGCCTCACTATCGGAGGACTAAAGTCCAGAATTGAACGCGTAAAGGAACTCCAGCTGTACGTCATTTTGGATGCAACGGAGTTCTGGTGTTTTGCAACTGGTAATTGGAGAGAAGGTTAAGACTAGTGTTAAAAATAAAAGAAATTCTCTGTAGAGTCTGCTGGACAAAGATTTTAAGATAGGAAAAGAGCGTGCGTGCGAAATCTCGAACCATGCTTTGCTCTCCTTTGGGCTAGACACGTAGCTGTTTGTTAGCTATCAAGGCCCACCAGAATAGAATCCCCTTTGCACTAAGCGCTCTTAAACCGAACGGCCAACATATTCCTAACGCTCAGCAAGTGTGCGCGCAAACCAAAGTTCAACCGATCGTGATCATGCTCATGCATATGTAAATATTATTCCCATCGCCCCACCAAACCCAGGATGCACCCGATCGTCACTCGGCAAAATGCATCTCCCTGCGACCTGCATTAACTGCATCCCGGCAACGTCACGCTGTAAACCGCAACGCAGGCACGTCGTGACTGGAAAGCCGACCCGCCGCATGGGCACCTCATTAATGCCGATTGGTGTTGATTACCGTTCATCAAGTGCGCACGGTAACAATCCATTATCACCTCCCTTTTTTATACTGCTTGCTTACCCCGGGGATACTTGTACCTTGTTTACACAGCAGCCTTCCACTTGCCACTTGCCCACTACCAAACCCGTTAGACCACCCGTTCTAGCCACGACTCCACGCGGACCACACCTCTCAACGCAAAGGGAAGGATGTGTTGATATTTAGCTCGTTGCTAACTTTCCGCCCCAAGCTTTCTTATCAGACAATCGGCATGAAATCGTCCTACGAGATTCCTGCATCATCATCATCATCTTCTTGTACAATCGCACCATACACTATCGCGCTCTTTGTTGATCGATTATTGGTATGTTGTTTAGTTGCTTGCCGTTTTATGTACCACACCAGAGAGCGAGAGCCCTACGCAGTGGGGATGGAACGCTGTCGCATGCAAATTGCAACCGATTGTTTGTGGGTGTCATGATGCGGGAGATAAGCAGAAGGAGCGACCAGGCAACGCCTGTCACCTTGGCGGGAATTCTGCTTAAAATGACAGGAAACCCATTCAATGAAAGTAGTGTCGATGTTAGTGAGCAGTGCGTGAGCTGATGTAATCTTTCCTCTTTCTTTGTTCTTTTTTCTCTCCCTATCTCTCCGTAACAGTGACCGAGATAATGGCCAACGACGGTGCTGCGAAGGCAACCCAGCGACCGAAGCCGGAAGAGGAGGATCCGATCGAACTGTCGGTGGCGGCGGAGGAGGAGGACGAGCGCGAGCAGCTAACCGCGACGTCCAATCTGCACTACATCCAGCCAACCTTTATATCGCTCATCAGTGAGAAGCAATGGAAGCCGGACGTGGAACGGCAATCGGATGGTCCGGTGTATGGCAGGAATCCGATGACCACTATACTGACCAAGGAAGCGCACACGAACGGTGCCCGGATGCAGCTGATCATGAGCATCCTGGCCAATCTGACCGTACTGTCGTCGGGCATGGGGCTGGGATATTCGGCCATTACGCTGCACGCGCTCACCAGCGAGGACAATCCGATGCGAATGAACTCCAGCCAGGCGTCGTGGTTCGGTAAGCGGGGCAATGCTAGGGGGGAGGGGGGGCTCTTAATTGACGCAAATCAACACAGATCAACTTGATAGATTGACAGATCAATTTTTGGCAATTTCATGAAGGTCTTATTCATCAGACCTTCGTATTTTTTCGTTGCTCTTGTTTCTATCAAAATGTTTCTTAATTAACAAAACAGTGTCCAATGTGTAAAATGTATATAAATTTGAGTTTAATTGGCTCTTCGATCGTTGACTTACAGCTCATTGAAAAAGTACTGCAAGTATGCGGTCCCCGAAATTCTGTATTCTCGTATTTTCATCCATATTCTGTCTTTGCGTCCTCCTGGACGGTGTCTGGAAGAAAATATCGTATTTATTTCTTCACATGTAATTAGCTACTTTTAAGCTATTATTTTGCAGGGGAGGAGGAAAGGATCCTACTTTAGGTGGACCTTACGATGCATAATCTTCAACTTGAAAAAAATAAATTGAACTTTATATTCTACCTTGGAATACAACAATTTACTGGACGATCATAAAAAAATAAACAAGAAATAAATAAGTGAAACTACAATTTCAAGAAACTAACGTTATTATAATAGAGCAACACAAATATAGATAAAAACAAGATAAAAACAGAACAAAGAACAGAATACATAACAGATTAGTAAGATAAGCGCCCGTAACAAGAGTTGTACTAACAGAACAAACAACTTTCTCCCTCGTTTGTACACTACGCAGCATCCATCAGCTCGTTCGCATGCCCGCTCGGTGGACTCGTTTCCGGCTACCTGCTAGACCGCATCGGCCGCAAGCTGACGCTCATGCTTATCAACGTGCTATCCATCGTGTCGTGGTCGCTGATCGCCGTTTGCAGTGTGACTAACTTTGATCTGATGTACACACAGATCCTAATCGCGCGTGTCATCATCGGTAAGCTAACGTTGACCTGTCTCCAGTTGGCCGCGCTAACACCCTCTGTTTACCTTCCTCCATTGTAGGCATTGTGATTGGTTTGGTGAGTGCGCCGGCATCCATCTACTCGGCGGAGATCGCTACACCGAAGATGCGCGGCCGGTTGACCGTGCTCACCTCGCTCAGCATTGCCGTGGGCATACTGCTCATCTACTCGATGGGATACGCCATACCGCACGACTTCCGCCTGGTGGCCGGACTGGCCGCCGGAGTGTCCGTTCTCTCCCTCGTGCTGCTGTTCTTCATGCCCGAATCACCCGCCTGGCTGATGTCGAAGGATCGCGAGGAGGAAGCGGAACGCTCGCTCAAAAAGATCCGCGGCTACGGTGCGTACAGCCAGCGCATCCCCGAGGTGGAGAAGGAGCTGATGCGCCTGCGCGACAATGTGATGACGCAGCGGCGTGCCGGCCAGGAAAGCTTCCTCCGTCTGCTGAAGCAACCGCAGGTGTACAAACCGCTCGGCATCATTATTGGATTTTTCGGCTTCCAGCAGTTTTCCGGCATCTTCGTGGTGGTGGTGTACGCCGCCAAGGTATCGTCGGAGGCGGGCGTTTCGATGGATCCGTTCCTCTGTACCGTGCTGATCGGGATAACGCGTGTCGTCGCCACAATGATGGTGGCGTACATCCTGGACACACTCGGCCGCAAGCCTCCGTCCATCTTTTCCGGCGTTGGCATGCTGGTGTGCATGTTTGGGCTGGCCCTGTGCAGCTACTTCCCACCGATCGCATCGCTCAAGTGGATCCCGACCGTGCTGATCCTGACGTACATCTTTACCAGCACGCTCGGCTTTCTCACCATGCCATTCTCGATGCTCGCCGAGCTGTTCCCGCAAACGGTGCGCGGTCCTGCCTCCGGTGTGACCGTGTTCTTCACCTACCTGATGTCCTTCTTCACAATCAAGCTGTACCCGACGATGGTGGAGCTGCTGGGTAGCGCGAATGTGTTCCTCATCTACGGCGTGGTTTCGTTGCTCGGCGTCCTGTACGTCATCTACATCGTGCCCGAAACCAAGGGCAAGTCGCTGCAGGAAATTGAGGATTACTTCCGCGGCATGTCCCACGGGTCGACACCCTCGCAGGAGGTGGAAGAGGACGAGGTGAGCGATCTGTCCTCGGAGAGCGTGTGAAGCGCGGGACACCCTCGGACTAAACGAGAAAGCGTGTGTCGCGTTAACGTCGTTTTTTATCGGGAATGCTAAACCATAATAGCGCCGTGAAGCAAGTGGTTTTGCCGTGAAGCAACTCAACGATGTGTCCCCATACACTTCAATTGGGTTCAATTGATGTCAATCGTTTGTCGCTAGCTGAAACGACCCAGTGCCGCCATCCGGAGATGTTGAACGCGTGCCGTTTGGGACAGAGTGTGCCATATGCTCCCCGCAAAACGGAAAGGAATGCGCTGATTAGGTTTAATTGAAACGCATCGTTCGCGTGGTGTTAATCTTGCCCCAAACACACAAACACACACACACAACAACCCACACAACAAAAATAGCAATGATAGGACGCTGGCCCATGTACGTTTGCTGCTGGATTGGATGGTCCCAAATTCTTGCGAGAATGGGATCTAGTTGCTACAAAAAAAAAAGAACATAGACAAATAAGGGCCCATTAATATTAATTTAGTCCGCTCTGTGATTAACGATAGATCTGTGATCCGTAAGGAAAACTTAAATGTCCAACCCCATTCCTTTATCTCGCCTATCCTCCCCCCCATGGTCAAACCCACGTAACGTTAAATAGTTTTTACATAGAATAAATAGTGGCCAAAGTACCAAAAGAAAAAGAATGGCTCCTCCTCCACTTTTGTACAAACAAAAAACCAAGATTGCTTGCCAATATTGATCGATGGAATTGATTGATATAAAAGTTGAAATAAAGATTGTGGTACTGAAAATAATTTATGGGGAATTATATGTTTTTTAAAGAAATGAAACTAGTTTCCGGAAAGGAAATGGAAACAAACAGCGTTCTAGAGGCTCTGGAAGGTAAATAGTTGTTTTATCAGCTTCTTTTGTGTGCAGTCTATTTCTGAGTGATACACGTATCGAAAGCTTCAACGTAGTATCCGAATTCTTCCAAATCTACTTCAAAAGTTATTTGAAGTGAAAAAGAAGATATGGATTTTATATGGGAGAGTGTGATTGAAATTAATGAAGGAAATCTCCCCTTGACATGGACAACACCATGTATGTGCAAAAAACCTACAAATCCAACTTAAAATCGAACCAAAGTACTATCATTCCATTGAGAGAACTGAACGAACCTAATAGGTGCGGGGTAAAAATTCCCATCACAAATTGCAACCTTTAATCCTTGATTGCTTGCCGTACGATTTATCACCGCCGGATAAGCTATCCATCATAAAATAAAAAAAAAAAGGATACAAATAAATCCATTCAGCACGACAACTCGAGGGTTTGCCACCTAATTGATGCTTCCTCTAATTGCGCTATTTGTATTGCCGCTCATTAATGATAAGGTGTTATTATCGTTGGTATAAAGTAGCACCAATGACTGTCGTTTAATCGCTGTGCTTCCGATA
The DNA here is from genome assembly GCA_000349105.1 of Anopheles epiroticus. Classification (NCBI taxonomy): domain Eukaryota; kingdom Metazoa; phylum Arthropoda; class Insecta; order Diptera; family Culicidae; genus Anopheles; species Anopheles epiroticus. The sequence continues at coordinate 49,334 of KB670114.1, read as the reverse complement.
CATGACCCTGATTAATAATTCCCGCAAAAAAAGAGAAAAATACACTAATATCCATCCACCTCACACCCCCCCCCACCTCTCCCCACCCCCAAAAGCCGTTAGAAATGCGTAATATGTATATTGTAAGGCACTGGTAAGCCTCGTGGCACGAGTGCGAGATCCAGTGTTTGCTCTTGTCCACCCTGCCCACGTTCCATAAATCCATCAAGTTCAAGGATGGTCAACATAGAACTCGCACAAACGTACCGTTCCGCTACGCTACTACTACTGCCCCGTTTGCCAGTGTCTAGCACGTGCTTAGCGCCGTTTTGAATGTTTGTCTTTTCCGCTCCTTCCCTTCCGTCTGTGGTCTTCCGAAATTCTGTTGTCACTAACATTCATTCATCGCTCAAGATGATAATAACAGCAAAAAGCAAACAAAAAAACAACCGGCCGCAACTCACACAGCTCTTGTGTTACCGTACCGTTGATGGTGTGTGCGAGGGATTGTAAAGTGCGTCCCATGTGCTCGCGCCCAGCGCGGGTCGCGTGCGCGCACATTCGACGCGTTCGCGCAGCTTCGGGACAGCCGAATCGCGCAAAGCGATAATACGCGCGCGTATTTAGTCTAGCGGGATGATGCGAACGAACTTTAGTGTTTGCCGATCTACCGTTAACCCAAGGCGCGGTGCGCATCGCAGCAGTGGCCGGTTTTTGCGTGCTTCGCAGCGTGGTTGACGAAACAGCGAGAAGAAAGTTTTGTGCCGTCTAGTTTGCGTAAGTGCGATTCGCTGTGATTGTAATAATCTCGTTGTTCGTGGGTTTTAGGTTTTTTGAGTGTTAAATGGTACGTTCTTCACTGTTGCGAGATAACCTCAGGGCACCGAAAGCAGTAGTGGTTCTGTGTTAAAGCGTGTGCCGAGTGTTCGTGAATGTTAGCCTAGGGGCCCGAAAACTTGCGAGCGATAAGAGGATGAGTTCTGAAATAGAAAACAGAGCCAGAAACAAATTTTAAGTTTGTAAAATGTTTACGAGAAATGCAAAATATGCCGAAACATGCAGAGGTTTACAAAAAAAAAATCACACACCTAGCCTACAAACCAAAACACAGAGCAAGTACCGTTTGACCGTGTCCAGGTTATTAATAGAAGATCCGCATCGCAGTGTCACCCGCGGCAAAGAAGCTGACAAGCGATTCGGTCAAGGGTAACTCGATGTATCGATGTGAACTCGAAATCCTAAAATTCTTGTTTTATCCCGAGCGAATGAATATTTTAAATATGGACCCCACCAACGAAAGAGTGGTTTGCAATGGGAGGGGGGGGATGTTTTGTGCGAAAGTGAAAGTGGTGCAAAAAGGCGTGTTCAAATTTCTCACCCGACGAAATTTCCTTCTATCCAGTAGAGATGATTTATGGAGTGTCTATTACTCGACCATCGTGTCTCGGGACATCTCAAGTAACCATCGTACCGTTTCTGGAAAATTTCTGGCGGTTACTAAGGGTAACAGTCCGGCAGACATCTGTCTTCCATTATTAATCTTAGGGCGCTGATGACGTGCAGTAAAGTTGAAGAGTTCAGAGGGGACAGTCGGAAAAGGAACCAATAGAATCAGAGGTCCCAATGGTGGATGAGTGGATTTAGCAGCTTAATACAGTTTCGTCAGTGAAAGAATCAGTTCAAACGACAATTATGAACTTTCTCTTCAACTCAAGCTTTAGAAAAGCATTATTACCTTTCAAAAGGAAACATTGCTTCTGAAGGTCTGGATCAGGTTTCGTCTGAAGCAAATCGGGTTGGAACTCATATTAAAGGATTGTATTGATGAAGCACTCTATGCCCAGGACATGCGCTGGCTCTATTCAAAGCGGAAAAAACTGTCAGAAATATTAAACTTCAGATCACAAACCGTTTGGAAGTGCTCATCTGGGCTTGTAACGAATCACCGGAAGAGCGTATAGCTGTTTGCCATACGTTAAGCTGTTTGCCACAGATCAAATGGTGCATGGCGAATCTCAAGTCCAGCTTACACAACTTAGCTTTGGGGAGTTCCTGCATTTGAGGTGGAACAAATGTTGATGAGTGCGAATCGTTTCAGAACGCTCCTAATGTCCACAATCATTCAGCCACGGCCTACTAATGATAGCGTTCAAACCAACACTCTCCCATGTGGATGTGGACGTTCCTCATGCACGACCGATGAGCCGTTGTTATCAACAGTGTCTAACAACCGGATGCGAGAAGAATGGGTGCGAAAAGAATGGGATCATGTTTTTGTAGCTCCACAGACACGGCATGTAATTCTAGCTAAAGAACTTGATTTTTAGGATACAGACTAATCTAGAATCTCCCGGTTGAACCGGCATTGCTGACCACACTAGTCGTCCCTCGACAATTGAAGCCAGGCTTTTTGAGGCCATTCGTCGATTGCACAAACCCCGCAATGAAGGTTAACCACGGACACCCCACTTCACGGTGAGGTCTTGGGGACAAGATAATAACTTTTTTTTTCTCCATCATTTCAACCAATAACCATCCATCGCGATTCACGGAATCGATTCGCAATCGTTCGGAGTGTAAATAAAGGCCTACCGGGTAAGGCTTGTGATTGCGCATTAGATTGGGTCGGCCGAGCGCTTATGATGAGCGACCTTCACGGACACAGGTAAAGGGAGACACTGCGGGGTTTTGTTGTTCTGTGGGAGGTCTGAAACAGGGTTAGGGAGGTACTTCCACGACTTTAGACACCACCAAGAAAAAGGGACCGCCAGTAAGCTGTTTATTAGCTCGTAATTTTCAAAGGTTTTCGTCACCCACGTGATAATTTAATCACGCTGACCATCGTTTGCAGAAGTTCGCCATAACTCACGCTGGCGGTGGCTATTGTGTGGTTTTGTTTGTTTTTCTTCCCAAGCGCCACCTGTTTGCGTAAATCTTTCTCCCTTTTTGAAAATGGAGCATTATTTGGGATTATGGTTTTTTAGATCACGAAATATTTTTTCTTTAATTTAAAGTACAAAAATTATTAAATTAATCATTTTATAGGCTATCTATCCATTACCAACCTCAATATCGTTTGATTTGAAAAGTGAATGGTTTGCCCCGAAGCTGTCAAACGTACCATGACCTCCCTTCCCAGTACACTTGCGCGTTCCGTTTCAATCCGCAAATTCGTCGTTGATTTTGCTTTATGCGCATGATCGTTACTGGCTGACGCTTGCAAATAACAAAAACAAAAAGAAAACCTTCCGGAACGTACACACGCTGGGGAGAGGTATTATTGGTAAACATTTATGCTAGCAGTCGTATCGGAACAACCACACATGCAGCTTGTGTGGCGTTCAGACGGGGAAATTTGGAGCAGTATTCTCGTGTCTCAGCTGATCATTCTCCCTTGTCCCACTAGCAACGGTTGAGTCATCAGGACTGTCTAAATTAACCAACGTGACAGTCGTGTTAACAAATAAACGTGCTAAATCCGTCCTAAATTAACGACATATCCAAGTAGCCTCCGTCTCGGGACCGTTTATGTGCGTGCTGTGCGAACAGCGTTTTGCGTACCGCTGGAAACCAGCCAAGCCTGAAGCAGAAGTAAACATCACAGCAACCGGGGTGGTAAGTTTATGGTTACGCCTTTTTCAGGGCCTGCTCAAAACCTGCAAACGAAGAACGGAATATGGTACGTGTGCAAAAAGCCCATCCACCGTTCAATGAGGTCAATTTGCCTTCCAACGCCGTACAAATGGACACGATACATACCGGTTCCAACTGGAATCTAACGTCGAACCGGGTGAAGAGCGCGATTAACAAAGTCCACTACGGTTCCACCACCACCACAAGGTGCCCTAAACGTGTCGAAAATCTCGCGAAGAAGGTCGGAAGGACGAATATCAATCCCCACTATCTTTCGCCTCGTTAGAGAAACACAGGGCAGATAACCAAATTCTGGACGGACCGGTTTTTACCTTGATTCTCTGTCCGGGAAAGGTTCCTTTGCTTTGAATTGCCAATTTGACCGAATCTTAATTATCCCCTTCTTCGTTGGATCGAACTGGAATAATAATTTCATTTTTGAGAACTCACATCTCATTCGCATTCTGAACTTCGAGAAGGTATGCGTGGTTGTAACGGGCACAAATCCGGGCCGAATCGCTTATTTAAACCGTGAAAACCAAGCAACAGGTTGCCTTCGTATCAGCTCCTACCATCTTGCAAAGTTGAACAGGCTGTACTGTTACTGTTACTAAAAGAAATCTCTCATTTTCCATTCCCGAACATAGGGTACACAGCAAACATGAGTGGAAAAGATACGGCCGAGGTGGAGGCCGCCCTTACGGAAAAGCCGGCCCCGCGAAGCCCAACACATGCCGTCCTAACGCAGCTGACACGCCGTGCCGCCATTACGCAGATCGTGACGGCCGTCGTTGCCAACATTACGATCATTTCGTCCGGTATGGGGATCGGATTCCCGTCGATTGCCATGATCGAGCTGACCAACTCCACTACGTCGGTGGTGCTGACGGAATCCGACGCCACGTGGTTTGGTAAGAACAGCGTTTAATACGGTTAAACCAACAAGGAGTACTTCATAAACGCACTTTTTTTCCACTCTAGCATCCATCACGGCGATCATGTGCCCGTTCGGTGGACTTCTGTCCGGATACCTTCTCGACAAGGTCGGTCGCAAGAAAACGCTCTACTTTATCAACATCATATCGATCGTTTCCTGGGCCATCATGTCTTTCGCGAGCCGCACCGACAGTACCACGCTCTTTATCCAGCTAATCGTCGCCCGTATCATTATAGGTAAAAAAGGGGGGACAGTTTTTCTTTTATCTTATTACCCTTCTGCTTGGAACTGTCGTAATGGCCCTATCTAACGCGTGTTTTTTTTCTGGCGTCGTCTTTGCAGGCGTCGCGATAGGCTTATCTAGCACTCCAGCATCGGTGTATGCGGCCGAGGTCGCCCATCCGAACCTTCGCGGGCGCCTAACGCTGCTGACCGCTTTCTGCACCGCGATCGGCATGCTCAGTATCTACACGCTGGGCTATGTGTTCAAGGTACGTTTGTCGTTCGGCCAATCAGCTCTTATCAGCGCATAAGATGATTGAACAGCAGGACAGCTAGCTGGTGGCATTTCTAATTGTTTGCTAATCTCTTCGGACATTCTACCTACCCTTGCAGAATGACTGGCGGTTCGTGTGTATGATCTGTGGCGTGTTTACCGTCGTATCGCTGCTAACCGTTGTCCCACTGCCCGAATCACCCAGCTGGTTGGTAAGCAAGAAGCGACTGCCCAAAGCGGAACGCTGCCTTAAGGTGGTGCGTGCCATCAAGGAGGACAATAATCCAGAAATTCGGGCCGAGCTGGAAGCGCTGGAGGAAAACATTGCCCGGTTCCGGTCTGCCCAGGATGGCAAAAAATCGAAACTGGATCAGCTGAAAAAGCCGGAAGTGTACAAGCCGCTCGCGATTATGTGTACGTTCTTCTTCTTCCAACAGTTTACCGGAATTTTTGTGATCATTGTGTACGCGGCCAGCTTCTCGATCGAGGCCGGAGTTGCGATTGATCCGTTCCTAAGTGCCGTTTTCGTCGGATTGACGCGTGTCGTCACAACCATACTGATGTCGTTCATTTCGGACAAATTTGGACGAAGGCCACCGGCTTTGTTTTCTGGGTTCGGGATGGCCACCTGTATGTTTGGGCTTGCCGCGTGTGCCATTCATCCGGTAAAGGGAACATCACTTGCATGGATTCCGACCGTGCTGCTCGTTGCGTTCATTTTCACCGCCACGCTTGGATTCCTTACGCTCCCGTTCTCGATGAACGCTGAGGTTTACCCCACGAAGATTCGTGGCTTTGCCTCCGGACTGACCATCTTCTTCGGGTACACGATGTCTTTTATCATTCTAAAGATTTATCCCTCGATGGTGGAAACGTTTGGCAACTCGAACGTGTTCATCCTGTTCGGCTGCCTGTCGATGCTGGGCATTGCGTTCGTGTATTTCTTCCTGCCCGAAACGAAAGGCCGTACGCTGGAGGACATCGAGAACCACTTCCGTGGGAAGAAAGCATCCACCGAAAAGTTGGAGGTGGAGATGAAAACGATGCTGAAAGCGAACGAAGCAGCATAAAAGGTGAATTCAAATGAACAACACTCAAATGGGAACCAAAAACTGTGATAAGTGGCACCGGTACATTACTAACGATTATGCGCGCGTTTTGTTTTCTGTTGGTTAATGTTAACGAAGGAAGGACGTTTCACTTATGAAAGCTACTTTTAGCTGCCGGTCGAATTGAAAAAACGATTTTCATTGTAGAGTAGAGGGTAGAGGGAAAACATAGAACTAAGGCGATGATAATCAAACGAGATCACATAACCACCACTGCCTGCAAACTCTGGAACTAGCATTCTAAGCAGAACGAAGCCACTACAAAAAAACAGATTTACTTATTGTATCACTAATGAACAAAACGAGAAACAAAAAAACGAATGGAGGGGAGAGCCGAATACATCCCATCCCAGTTATTAAGATAAAGAAAGATTAGAAATCGACCACAAGCTGACTTTGTTTTTTATCTAATCCGATTGTTTTGTTTTTGAATACCAGAATTTAAATGGCACACTAACTTGCTTATCGTAAGCCTTTGCCGCGTGTACCTTTGTTTGTTTTATCCTCTTAATTCTGGATATTTCTTTCTGCTTCACATATTGTTCCGAATTCGAGGGCCTAACTGAAACCATTTCAACTTAACCTCAGGGACGGAAAGTGCAAATAAAATAATTGATACAAAAAAAAACAAAAAAATAATGTTATGAAACCGATTATTTCATTTGTGATAAAACAACACTAACCAACAATACATCCGCTAGAGCTCGAAAAAGTTAAATATTGCCCTGCAAGCCCATGTATCCATGTACATAGGTGTGTTTTTGCAAAAATCGTTACTAATTATCCTGGATAATCCTAGATTTTTAGAAAATTACTCACCGCATTTAGTTTACAGCGATTACCCGTCGTCGCCGTGTCGACGTCATCAATGTCTTCAATTGGATGAGCGATTTATGTCGGTATTTTTATGAAATTTTTTATCTGTTTCTTTCATTGGTCTTCTTCTATCCAACTTCTGACTATTTGCTGCCATGTGTTTCTGTGCTATTGGTTTTGACCATTACTGGATGTCTTGTACCGATACTCAGGATCAGTTTATTGGTATTGGTCCTTGTTTAGGGGCGGCTCAGTGGTCTCATGGGTTGCATCGAATCCGATTCGGACAGCTGCCGCCTCCCCAAACGCAGCATTGACTCTCCTGCTATGGGTACACTAAGTCAAAGCCCCCCTGAAACGCAGGATTAACAATCTTGCTATGAATGGTTACATTTTGTAACAGAAAGGCCTTCACCCTACTGGGTTCTTGTGCCACCCAAGAAGAAGAAACTTGTTTCTTCACTCTTTTCTGCGATTTCGGTGCGCTTATGTTTGTCACTAATTTATTTATCTAAATTTTGATCTATTTTATGTACCCGTCTATCTGTAGTGCTTTGAGGAATCACAATTGAGGTATGTATTTCTCTGATGGTGCTAGCTAATAGATTCACTTGTGTCTTTTAGTGCCTTTAACATATCCGTGTCGGATAGTATCTGTTACATTTCATTTATTGAAATGCTGGATGTACACTGTTGGGTGTAGGAATTTTAAGATCAATTCAAATTCGAAATATATACCATTCCTATCGTTTTTTGACAACATTTGTAGAACATCGTCGGGTTTTTTTATATCAATTATCAATTATTTGCAACGAATTGTATGCTAAGCGCTGTGAAAAGAATATAAAAATAAACAAGAGAAAAGAAATATTCTATGTTTAAGGTTTGCTTCATCACTTACCCTGTTAAACTGGATTTTCTTCAACAGGAAACTTCCCTTATACTTGTACACCATTGCGACATTGCTACTGAAGAAGGTGGAAGAGTTAACACACATGTAAAAAACACTAAAAAACAAGGGAAAACAAGCTATTTGCCAGTTTTATATAATGGTAGAAACGCGTTTATTCGTATTCTTCCATTGCATTCGGTTAATTGCACATACACGTGAAAAACGTAAACGTGCGTAAATAAAGATAAAAACACAAATCACCACCAGACACACCGACCGCGGAAAACGCACCACTCAACTCTCTACTTCTCCTCACACCATTCGTTCTCCTTGCGGACCTGTTCTTCCTCCGCAGGCGTAAAGTCGTTCTTAATGTTGAACGTTTTGCGAATCTCTTCCGGGGTTTTGCCCTTGATCATGTTCGCCACCGTCTTGCACGTAACGTCTAGTAGCCCCTTAATGTCCAGATAGTTCGCAGCCAGAATCAGCTCGAATAGCGTACCCTGGTCCACCTTCAGGAAGTCGGCATCCCACGAGCTAATATCGTCTGTGCGCTTTTCCTTGCTATCGTCGTCCTCCACCGGGATCGGATCGTCCTTGTGGAAGGTAGCCCACTGAAGCACTTTGCGCAAGATGGCCGAGTTTACGTTCGGCAGCGGTACCACTTCATCGTCACCCTCATCCATACCCAGGTCTTCCAGCATTGTTTTGATGGTGCCGGAGCATTTTGCAATCTGTACGTCGGTGTCGAAAATTTCCCCGTCCGACGACTGCAGTCTGATGGTGGGCATCGTTGCTGGGTATTGGTATGTGTATGTGTGTGATGACAGAGAGAATATCGATCCCTAGGAAGCACTCTAAAAATACACAAAGAGCGAAAAACGAGGAAATGTTAGGAGATGTTTTTTGGCACTCGTTGCGTGGAAAATTCCTGGCTGGCACGGGTTTTCATTAAATTAAACACATAATGAAGGTAATATTGAACAATTGTAACAGAACTAAAAGATTAATTACTCACCGTAAAGCGCGTTTCGAGTGAAATTTTATGCGTGTTTATACTGAAGCGATTTACGAAAAAGTGGAATTTCAAAACTCGTAATCAGCGGGTTGGATCACGCCGTGTCCTAGCACTGACAGACACGTCACCTTTGACAGAAGCGAAACAAGAGCATTTCGAATCACAGTTTGAAGTGGCAGTTGTTCGTCAAATGAAAGATTTTTCGAAGTTATTCGATTCAGCCGGTGAAATATTTATTTTTCGTTATAAGAACACGCATAACATGTTGCTTTCTTGGTACCCGCCGCGATGCTTCGAAGCATATGAAAAAATTATCAAAAATAGCAAAACATAAAGAAAAAAGGCGAAAACAGATGCAACACTGCTTAAAATATCACAGTCAAAAACAAGATCCTCTCGTACACGCAGTGTACGAGCACGTGTCAAGTAACGTTAAGAGTAGAGACAAAAGTATGGCAGTTTTAACGTATCGTATCTTGTTGGCGTGATGTTCTCGATTATTAGAAGTGGAATATTTTTCCACTTGCTCTTCTGCCCTGCTGTATGATGCGATTAGCAATGGTGGTAGAGGATGAGACACGGAACGTGCCATGATCGCTGTCGTCCATTATTTCTAGCTACAGATCGAACGCACACACACACACACACACACATTTTTGTTGAAGCATTTCGGATTTTACGAATTTTACGACCCTCATCACCAAGTGGGTAGTTAATGGATATTTGGACGCATTAAAATAGTGAAAATGGAAAAAACGTTAAAAAGAGAAGAGAAAAAGAGGGAGAAAGAGAAGAAGAGAAAGAATTATGATAGCGCATAGAAAAGCACGAAAACTAGGTTGTCATTTAATATCATTGTATTTAATGCACATAATTGTTGCTTGTCTCTTGTTCGTATGTATTAAAAACTAAAACAATTCTTCGGCTGACGACGCCGTTACTAACGACGTCGTTATTTGACTCAATTACTAACGACGATGCTTCAATTCCACTCTCTAGCTTAGCACCTGTTTTTACCATCCCGTGCCGATCCCGTCGTGTACTATAGTGCCATCGTCGCAAAAAGATTACGCACGAAAGCGAGTAGCTCACCTATTTGGTCATTCCCAACACTGCAAGCTCTAAACGTAACACATCTATATAGCAATATGTTCCTTTACTTATTAACTCCCAATCCTGATCGAGCCTATATCTTCCTTGTCGCTTATCTAACTAGATGCACTAACGCAATTGCCTTTGTTTTAGCAAGATACTGAAGGAACTTATACGGTGGATTAAAACCATAATTTATATATACTTGCTCACTTTCTCTTATAAAACACGCAAATCGTATGCTTTTAGTGGAGCGTTAAGTTTGTTCGCTTTTCAAACAGGGTACGAGTTGTCTCATTGATGCATACATTCTTTGACACATTTGAAGGTATTAACAATTTATAGCGCCTTAAGCCTCACAACGTGAACAATAAAACCTGTGTTTTTTACGCACTAAGTACCACACATGTGTACAGTATTGTTATATCCAATATATTTCGGTTCATCTTCACCGAAACCAACATACAACATTCACCGTCTTCAAAGCAATGGACAAATCACAGAAGGGGAACCCTTTTTTTTTGTTTTCTATCGTTTTGCAAGTGGCGATCTACCAACAACAACTATTCACTAATCGTGGTGGGTAACTATCGAACGAAAATTGAAGGAGAAAATTAAGTGAAATAATGCTAGCGATAATGGAAAAATAGACAAAACTAGTAATTACCAGAAGATAAAAAACAAAGTTAACAAGTGAAGTTCACAGGGAGAGATAGATTCAAAATTAGAAAGTTGAACATCTAAAAATTGAATACTTGCCTCACATTTTAAAAGAAAAGAGAGTAAGACTGATAAAGAGTGTTTCAATTAATATACTTTCTGTGTGTTACATTATGAACATAGTGAACAAAATTCTTTGATTTTAAAACATTAAATAATAAACGTTTCTTTTGTATCATGAAACATACAAAAGAGCACATAGTTTTTAATTATGGAAGATTCCAACAGCACATAAAGGTGCCGTTGTTTCCCTAATCGCTCTTATGCGTTGTTTCCTTTCAAGTGAGCAACAGCCACAACCCTCATTAAAACAAATCCCGCATACCAATACATGTACTCCATTAAAAAACTAAATAACAAAACAAAATGGTTTCGCGTAAACTTAAAATTAAACTAAATAATACCGAATAAAAACCAACCGTATATGGCAAAACGTAATGTCGGAGCGAAGAATGCAGCTGCATCTTTTTTACCGTGTTTTGCCCACACTTTACTTTTACACCTTACTCGCCTGCCTCCAAATGCCATGTTCACATCTGTTGAGCAAATCAATTTTGGGTACAAATTCGCGGGGGCACAATCTCAGCTTAAACAGCACGTTTCTGCTGGCCGACAAAGCGGGCATACGAAACAAGAGAAAACGGGTGTCATGTAAAACAAGGAAGAGAAGATAAAGTTAACAAAAGAAAAAGTTACAATACCAATTATGAATCGGAAATTATGTTGGAAAAGGAAGGTTGCAAAACTAATATAGACAAAACTTAATTTGGAAAACAAGAGCATGCAAGAGATTCATATAAAAAATAAAACAAACATAATGTAGTTAAACCATTGCATGAACAGCGTGTTTCTGCCGTTTGAGGACATAATATGAAACAATAGAAAATAGGGGTCATGTAAAACGAGAAAAAATAAGAGATCTACAATGCCAATTATAAATTGGAATAAAGGCAGCAAGCAAACAAATATAAAGATAAAAAGATTTGGAAAACAAGAGCATACAATATATGGAAATAAAATGCTCTACAAAACTCAATATAATTAAACTACGAAACAAGATAAATCAGGAATCAAGTAAAACGACCAAGAAAAAATAAAAAAAAGAGCTACAACACCAATTATAAATTGTAAATAATGCGGAGAAAAATTGTTGCTAAACCCATAGACACAAACATAATTTAGAAACCAAGAGCATGCAAGAGAGATTAAAATAAAATATAAAACAAACAAGCTAACCAGCAAGGCGCCTGTGTGTGTGTTTAAGAGGGTTTTTCGTGTTACATAAAATTAGATCCCAAACTACTTAGTATGTTGATCGCATCGTTAGCTTCGTGTGCCGCATCGGAATGTTGCAGTCGCTGCAGGGTAATGTGGTTTTAGTAAATTGTTTCGTGTGTTGAAACCCGGTGGTTGAACAACAAACAGGGAGGGATTCCTCCACAGCCCAGACGTAGAAAGTAGTAGCAGTAGTAGTGGTAGTTGGTGGTCGGTTTTGGTTTGTTGTAGTCGGTAGTAGATTGTGGGGGAGATTGCGGCACAACAAGATCAGGAAGAGTATGTGGGTGTGGATGTGTGTTTGTTATTGTTTTTGTTTTTTGGTGCGTGTTGCATTTGCATGAAGAGATTACGGATTACGGATTACGGACGAAACACACACAGTGTGACACAATGTTACGCATTCGCATTGACGCACGAATGGTACGGGCAAAGAGTCGTAAGTATGCATGCAAAGAATAGGGATACATTATTTAGATCACAATCGTCACACAATCGTTACACGGGTTATTAAAAATCTAGGATCGATTATTAAACACTAATACATCTACTGTTGACGTGGTTTGGACTTCGCTAAACTATGCCATGTTTGTATGCATCACGTTCAAAATAACCGATCGCCAAACTACTACTATTCTACACACCCCAGACCGGTACCGTTCTATATCAAACTGGCATTAAAAAGTGCTATCACCATTTCCTAACCACAGTCTTTTCTTTTGGGGACACCGCATTTGTTAGCTTATCTTCATATCTCGTGCAATAATAAGTTTTTACCTCTCCATACTCAGTTTTTCATATTGTGTTAATTTAACGATAAATGTTCCTATCGGACTAGACATGGATCGAAGTACCATTAGGATAGGATAGGAAATTGTTCCTCTTTTCCACTAAATACACACCTCTCCAACAAATTCCCGCATACAGTTTACTAAATTTATCACGCTTCACGAACAATTCGCAAGCGAGGCACGACGCATAAATTTATAATAACGGTTTAAACGCTGTCTTCACGCCCTTTCCTCTAACGTTCTACGCTTCCCCTACCCGTGTTTAGGGCGTGTTAATGAGTGAGATTATCTACGAGTTAGTAGTATGAGTCTAATTTCATGCATTTCTTCTATTATGGTTGTGTGAGCGGCGGTAGTTAGAGAGAAAAGATTAAATGTTTTTCACTAAAAACTACCCTTTACTATACCCCCACTGTACACCAAAAACTAATGCCATTGTTCCCTACGTGTCGTATGTAAATGTGTGGGTGTGTTTTACTTCACAAGCTCGTTTCCTATCGCTAATCGCGATGATCGCGCAACACCCTGATGGCTCGCTCAACCAATGCGATTTTAGTCGCGATTTTTATAGCTTGCAAATATCGTGCTGCGATCGTCCGAAACGAGGCGTATACTTACGCGATTGATTGAATTCCTTCGACCACCGCCACCGTCGGCGGGACCACCGCGCGATGCACGATCATCGTCATCGATGCAAAGGTCGGAATCCGAGTCCGAGCGACGCGTTGGACCGTCCTGCAAATTTCAAATGGGCCATTTTTGTTTAAATGATTATTACCAAATCTTTTAAAATTGCTTACTAACCTGTGTTAGCTGCTCGGTGGTAGTGAGCAAACGTGCCACCGGGCTCAAACAAACCGGCAGCGTTTCCAGTAAAGTTGGACGCGAGTGAGTCAACAGTGGTTTCATATACCTTCAATTAAAAAATGGTTCCAGATTAACGTAGTTTCTACCAAAGATCAAAGTAATGACCCAACCCGTGCTTACCGTGTATCAAAGTTTCCCCACAGTCGCGCTAAAACGGCCTTTTCGTGGCCTCTCCTCGTACCGCCCGGTGTAGTTGCACCCTCGCTGTCCGGATTTTCCAGATCCTTTCGGGCAAACAGTGATGGAAGGTAAAGAGGTCACATTGTAGTAAATGCACTGTTCTTAATTTAAATTCTAAAATTCTAAACAGCAAAACAGAAACTAGCTATTAAACAATCCCAAATAAAAGCTCAATGCTAAAGGGTTAATAGGTGAAGTAACAACAAACAAAACCAGGGAATGACGGTGGTATATCATAATTAAAAGGTGATAAATAATAATCATGTATGATGACTTGGCTTGCAAAGCCAGCTCCACATTTGTTGGTCTATGCTCTCTTAAACCATAAATAAGCTTTTGGCAGTTAATAATAATTTCCCCAATATAATCTACTTCACTAAATCTTACAAAAAAATATAACATGTCAAATTCTACTGTAGCAAAGTTAATAGAATTGGTTTTGTATCGTCTTACCAAAGAACTTGCCCGCCTATTGACTTGCAGTTGGCTGAGATTTAGACCAACGTCGATAGACTTTAAAATGCAAAGCAACCGAACCGTGACGAAATGTGCGATAAGCAATGATAAAAACATCGTAATGGATTAGTTTTGAGGGAGAATAGTGCTTTTGTTACGCTAATTTCAGGACAAAAAAAAAGTACGCTACATGAAAGGTGAAAAGGTGAAATAGGATGCATTCAACGATCTAACTACATTCCACTTGCAAATTACGGTGACATGAGGTGACGCTAGGTATGCAACGCTTAATCGATAAAGATAGGAGGAACAAAGTTTCAAGAAAAGCGAACCAAGGGAACAGTGGTGCACGTTGCCCCGCCATTTCCTACACCTAGAAGCCACGTGTTTCTATAACGCAAGCAAACCCTACGAATGGAGCTGGGCGATCTCGATCGATAAATGAAGCAAACACGCATACAACGACTCCAAAACACGTACACACACTGAACAGTACTGAACGAAGATAGCAAAGGGCATGCAGTAGCAATAAGGACCAATTCATACGCCACTAATAAATGATCAAACATCGAACAAAAGAAAAGCAGTAATGCCGTTAGTAGGGCAATGCGTTTCGTTTCTGTTCCGTCGAAAACATACCCCAGCTGTGTTCTCCATCGAATTGTACACCTTTTTTTGGGTTGGTGGTTATGGGAAAGTTACGCAGTTATGCGGAAAAGTGCGCGCCAGGTGTGTACATTGTTTTTTTTTTTTTGAAAATGACAAGGATTCGAAATTGGAAAGAAAATTACGTTCGGCACAGTGAGAGAGTTGTAGGGCTTCCAACAAACAAAGCGTTTGTGGCGATCGTTTAGGTTTTTTTGAGTAAAATTTAAAGAAAAGGCGAAAGTAATAGGAAAGAGATGCGTTTTGTTAACCAGGCGGCTTCATGACCGTTGTTATCGGAGAGTGTGCAACACTAAAGTGCAATAGGGAAAGAGAAAAGGGACAATAACATTGCTTTACTTACACTACGGACACCTTGATAGGGTAGCACTTCTCTCTCATCGTCTACACCGACACTGCAAATAACGAATTATCGAGATACATTAAAAATACATTTTGAAGGCGTTTGCGTTTTGTAATCCTTACGGAATATTTAACCAATTGAGCAGAAAGTTAGCTGCGCCACCCTGGATAATAACGGTCGTAATGACAATGAGCGACGTGGTCGTTAGCATTGCCTGTCTCGCATCGGACACCGTGTTACGGATTGCCAGTGCAAACGACATTGCTCCTCGCAAGCCTGTGAATCGGAATAGAAAGCATATGCGGTTTGAAAAGGTGCAACTTAAACCGGTAAGTACATGCTCTTACCTGCAAAGAACAACATGTGCTGAAAGTTCCACGAAATCTTTGGCTTTCTAGCAATATTTAACAGCGCGGAAAGGGGATAAATATTTACAGCACGCCCTATTGCCGCACACATCTGCAAGTAAACGTGAAAGGCGTTTAGTGGATCGAAAAGAAACAGCAAGAACAAGCTGCAGCTACTTACAAAACCGGTAAAAATAAACAACGGATCAAAGTGGTGCTTTGGGAAGGTGAACATCGACACACCGATGTAGGAGAAGATGAAGTTTTCGGCCAGAAAGTTAAGCAGCTCAAA
Source organism: Anopheles epiroticus (assembly GCA_000349105.1). NCBI lineage: Eukaryota > Metazoa > Arthropoda > Insecta > Diptera > Culicidae > Anopheles > Anopheles epiroticus. Next base: position 33,425 of record KB670114.1, on the reverse strand, counting down.
TATCTGCTTCGTACGCGTGCGGGAATCATCAGACAGGTTGTTGTACGTGTAGTGCGCTTGACAAATGCCGCAAAACAGTACCGCGACGACTCCTGGAAAAGGACAAAGTGTTTGTGAGTAATTTAAAGCGAATTAAAGAAACACATTTCTGATCGTTCTGTATACCAGTTAACTCTGCCGCTTCAGCAATTAAAAACGTGCTGTACGACATTAGTACGAACAGGGCCGATTCGAGCAGGGGGAAGTCTCGTATACGCGTAAACTTGGTCATCATAGCGGTCACGCAACCCATCGATGCACCGATCAGCAACGAGAAAGCAAACACGCTAAAGAAATCGCCCAGCGAGCGAAGGAACGCGTGCCCTTCAAACTCGCCATTACTCGAATAGTGTTCACCATAGTTCTGGATTGCACTAAAAGGAGGAATAAATAATTTGATTAAGATCATCCACCAAGGCAATTAGTTGTCATTTTATTACTTACCCACTGAGAACGATTGCAACGGCATCGTTTAGCACGCTCTCGCCAAACACCAGCGCGTACAGATTAACGTCCACATGCATGTCGCTAAAGATGGCCAAAATCGTAAGCGGATCGGTCGGCGAAATCAACGCACCAAAGTAAAGCGTATCCAAAAAGGTAAAGCTCGACTTTAGCTTCGGCATCAGCTGCACGAACCCGTACATAAGCGCACCAATCAAAAACGCCGACAGTGTGGTACCGATGATGGCAAACATTAAAATCGCTCCAAGGTTGCGGAAGAAGTATTTCTAAAAAGCAAAATTTAATTCAATCAGTAATGCTTCCGCTACCGAAAAAACAAAAAAAGGCAAGATTTACGTTACCCGCTTCAAGCTGTACCCGGCATGGAATATGATCGGGGGCAGGATGATGTTGAAAAAGATTTCCGGATCAAAGGTCGCTTTTAGATCGATCTCGTTCTCCTCCACATTGCCCAGCTCGCCCCGAAAGCTGTACGTGTACGTTTTGTTTGCCTTTATCGGTTGGTCGGAACCATGCGGTAAGTTCCCCGGAAACTTGAGCCATAGCGTGTCCGGTGGGAGGCTCTGGTTGAACTTTGCATCCGGTTCGGCAACGACCGAAACGTGTATGATTGGCGTGGTCGTACCGGCGTAGCGGATGATAGCTCCCACTATGAGACCTGGTGGAAAAAGGGAATGCGAAAAAAAAAAATTAGAGGCAGTTTTGATTTTTGTTATCAAACATTTTCACATAGGGTTTTTCTTTGAATTCGTTAACATCAAATATCAATACATTGTCATTATTTTTATTTTATCACAGCTGGTTTGGCGTGCATCGTAGCAGGCGGCAGAAAGTAAATATAGCAAGTACATACGCAAGCACTGCTGCCAGGGACATATCACACAACCATAAAGTACTGCCGTTGCGCAAAACGCATTAGTCATATGAGCTGCTGCTCTATCATCAATGTAAAATGATCCGTCCGACACGGTACCATATGGGAACGATTGACAACGCGCACCCATGTACTATTGATTACAAACCACGTTAATTTTCGACTAATCCGCTTTTCTTTCCGGTTCTCTGCTTTACGGCTGGGTTTTTTTTTTCGGTGGTTTTGATAACTGCGGCACCATATTTAACTTTACCGCAACAGAAGACGGTCTTTAAAAAAACGGGAGACTCTTTTCTACTTACCGTATATGACCGCTAGCCCCGTTTCATGGAGCCAGGAAACACGCCGATGCTTGAACAACCAGATCGTTAGCACCGTAAGTGTTAGCAGGAAGGTGTAAAGCAACAGATTGAGCGAATCGATCTGGTGGATTTTGTTCGCCTTTGCATCGAGCTCGATATCGGTCGATTCGGCCCGAACGGACGCGAAATCTAGTAGGCACCATTGGGCAAGCACTATCAGCACCGTGACGGGCAGAAACCGATACCGGGATCGCTGATGATGGTGGGATTTCACACGCCGCCTAAACATTGCTGCTGCAGCTGCTGCTACTCGGAGTGTGTCGGATGCGGCGATTCCGGGTCAATCTCTGTACTACGACACTCGCGCAGCACCCAAATCTCGCGCTAGTTGAATTTCACCTTATGGTTCTTGCCAAATTTGAAAATTACTATTGTTGGGGAAAATCCCCGGGCAAAACCAGACACCTTCTCGTCTGCTGCTTCAGCACTACTCGTCTTTGTTATTCCGTTGTGCACTGCTTCCACTTCGTTTTGTTGATTATGGAATTGATTTTTTTGCTACTTTTGTTATGACAGCAATTCGTTTGACAGTAGGGTTACTGCCCGAACGTACGATGACAATGCGTTCGAGCAGTATTGTTGTGCTCGATTGGATCAAAAATTTGAGAAAAAATATTTTAGAAATTTTTGTGTGTTTTTTGCGTTTTCCAAAGCCCTTAAGATTATTTGGAAAATAAATATTATAATTCTTTGAATATTTATCAAAACTAATATGCAGCTAACAAGGTGTCAACATGTCCTCATAGTAACCAACACAGTGAACGGTGCACTAGTGGCACTTGTTCTTCCTCGAGGTACACACCCATTGTGCGATGATATCGACTTGAAACTTAAAATTCAATAGTTGAAGTGATGATTATTGTTCTACAGGCGTATGATAGTGTTTAGTGATTGTAATATAACACCAACCTATCGTTGCCATCGTTTTCTATTCGTGTGGGCGGACTGAAATTATTCTACGTGCTCTTCGTGAGGATCTTACACCATCATATCTATCCCTTTCGTAGATTCATCGCTATCACTTCTTGATTCAAGATTTCTATCACGGTATCTCTTCAATAATGTGCCTTTTATTGTACCAAAACTTATACATACAAGAAACTGCCCACCGAAAACAGTAAGTGGAACATTATTTATTTAACAATTGCTCTCGGTTTTGCTTCATTCGCTATCAACATTATCACGATGAACAATTTAGAAAAAATGTGCACTGATTTACTTCTCTTTTTTAAACGTAAACGGACGTAAGCATTTCAACGGTTTAGTGGGTGTGTGTGTATTTGTGGATAATATGGAGATATCGACAACGATTCGAAGCGAACTTTGGACACAAATCATGCTACATTTTCCGTCCTGTCGGTTATGAGTGCACGGCGTTGCATCCCTTGGCTACTTAACCTCCTCCGCTCGAAGACTGTCCCGTCGGTGGAAGGTTAGCACTGAGCCGCTTCCGTTGTGTCGCTGCCATGGACGGTGTGGGAGGTTTTCCAGCCTAAAAGAGGTAAGTGCATCCAAATAAGTCTTATATTCCTTAAAGATCCAACCAAAATTACTTACTCTAGCTAAATGCGGTGTGCTAGCGGACACGGGCCTCGGGGGCACTGTTGTTCCACCCGCCGGCATGGGACCATTGCCTAGCGTCTGGATGGCAACTGGACGCTGCACTTCACGATCGATCGCTTCGGCACTGTTGGTGCGGGAAGATGAACCCGCCCGACGGAACATGCCGGATATTTTGCCCTTGAGATTACTTTTGCTCGACCGAATATCACCAGCCAGACTCAGATCCGAGTCGGATCCTTGATGCTGTTGGATGGGAGGAAAAGGATGGTCCACGAGTTATGTATTACTTACGAAAAGATGGCAATGAACTCGCTAAACGCCTAGCACTTACTGAATAATCACTTTCCGTGCCCTTGCTACGGGTAAGGCTTAGGCTGCGCAGTTTGCCCATAATGCCACGCTTCTTCTTGCGCATGCGAGGCATATCACTTTGGGTGGAACCGGTCGATAGGCGCGAATCGAGACTGGAATCCCGGCGCATCATGCCGTAGTCGGAGTCGATCGATTGCAGTGACGACATGCTGTCGTCACCTTCCTTCCAGATAAGCTAATATGAGAAAGAACCGTATGTCAGAGTAGTCCATCTTTAGGGATACTCGATTCCAGGAACTTTTACTTACCCCTTGCTGTTCCGCTTGCATGGATTGATCCAACGAAAGACTCTTCCTGTACAGGCTGCCACCGTTACGGTTCACCCGCATCACTGGTCGTCCCGGTACGCCTTCGCCCATGGCGTCATTCTCCTGGGATGCAGCCCTGCAAGCAATTGGAAGTTTGGAATTTTGTTTCACATTTTGGTTTCCATACAAAACGCCAACAATTATGCTGTCATACCGTCGCATTCCACCGCGGCGTGCCCGTTCCCTGTCTTTTTCCTCATCGCACATGCGCTGGTAGCGGCGCAGATCTTCGGATGCATCGGCCAGCCTAGCTAATACTGTAGAAATCGACTGCTGGGGCGGCACGGTTCCACCCGGTCCCGGCGAGGGACTCTTGTGGCGCATGGGCGGCGTTGGAATGGGTGCATTTGCTGTGATGGTCTACGGAAATGAATGCGAATTAAAACTGTGAACAATCTCACAACGCTACTTGTCCACTAACCTTTCCAGTGCTTGTCGTGTGGGAATCCTTGGAAGCTACCTTCTGCAGCTCCGGCGCCAACTTCACCAGCTCGTCTACCGTCTGCAGCAGCGCCCCTATCCGCCGGTCGCCCTCCGCCTCCAGTCGCTTCCGGGTCGCGTCCTGCCGTTCGCGCTCGTACCGGTCCCGATCGCGCCGCAGCTTCTCGTTGGCCGTGCGCAGCTTGGCGTGGGCATCGCGCAGCTCCAGCAGATCGCTCTGCAGCTCCGTCACCTTGCGCCGGCCCTCCTCGATCTCTTCCTCCGTTGTCTTTTTGATCTGTTCAATCTTACGCTTCGACTCGAGCTTCTCCTTGTCCCGTTCGCGCTCCACCTCAAACAGCGTTTGGCGCAAGTCACGGGCCAGCGTGGATGTTTCCTGCACTAGCCGCTGCAACTCTTCACGCTCCTTCTGCCAGGACAGCTCGAGCCGCGTCTTGGTGCCGGGCACCTTCGACTTGCCGCTACCCATTATCTTCTCCTCCTCCAGCTCGTTGATCTTGGACTGCATCTCCGAGATCTTAATCTCCGAAGCGCTCAGCTCCGATACGAGCTCGGTACGCACCTTGCTCGCCTCCAGGCGTGCCTCGCTCAGCTCATCCTCCAGGCAGCCGATCTGCTGCTCCAGCGCCACTATCTTTGTCTTGTCGTCATCGTCACCGCTGCTGCTCGTTACGGAGGCGAGACTGCGCCGGTTTGCCTTCATGTCGCCGATCTGCTTCTGGGCGGCTTCTACCAGCTGCTTGAATGTGTCGCGATCGCGCTTAAACCGTTCGCACTGGCGCTGCATCGCTGTTAGCTCGTTGTGCAGATTGGTGACCTGCTGCTCGTAGCGCAACCGGGTGGCCGCCACTTCCGACTTGACGTTCATCTCGGACGTCTCTAGCCTGGGGATAAGAGGACACATGTGATTAACAGGGCACAATGGCAATAGCTACTGCCATTTCAACTCACTTGTTGTAGACACTCTTGAGCTCCTGTTCCAAGTGAGCGTTATGCTCGCTCAGAGTGCGCTGAGCCTTATTAATCCGCTCATAGTCATCCAGTTTTCCACGTAGATCTTCATTCTGTTATAAAGGGAGGACAATTTAAAAAAATACCCGTATAAGGCGATCCTTCTATCACCCATCCCTATACGTACGTCTTTTTTCAGCTGGTTCACTTGGTACGCATTCATTTCGTTCTCCTTCGACAGCTTCTCGTAGTCGTGCTGCTTGTCCTCCAGGGCCGTTTTCATGCGATTCTTCTCCAGCTCGACGCTAGCGTACCGGCTGTCGTTGTTTGTTTCGGCCGCGGTCAGCTTTTTCTGCACCTCCAGCAACCGACGGCTCATGTTGGTGTTTTCCTTCACCAGCCTGGACTCGATCGCTTCCGCCTGGAGCAGCTTGCTTCGCAGGTTTTCCATTTCCTGTGCCTTCTCACGTTCCGACGCCAGCTGAGCCTGCGTGACGAGATGTTCCTCCTCCATGGTTTCGTGCTTCTGGAGCAACTCCTCAAACTTTCTGCTCTGCTGGTGGATCTCGGTCGTTAATTCTGAAATGTAAAACCAATCGTGATCTTACCCCGTTTGCATGCATAATGTACCTCTCGCGCTTACCTTCATTTTGCTTTTTAAGATCCTGCAGCAGCTTACTCGTTTCGCTATCCTCCGTACCGGTGGCCGATTTGCTCTTGAGTGTCGCCATTTCTCGCTCGAGACTTTCCTTGATGACTTCGGCATTTTTCTTCGACAGCTGCAGCTCCTTCTCCAGGTCGGCGATGCGATTGTCCAGCTTGGATTTTTCCTTGCGCAGCTTCTCGAGATCGCGTTCGGCGCCCGTGTGCTTCTCCTTTTCTGCCTTCAGTTGTACCTCGAGCAACGTTTTGCTCGATTCGGTCGATTTCATCTGTTTAGAAGAAGAAATAGTTTTAGAACATGAAAACTCTCCTCAAGTGTCGTGTCTAATACCCTTACCGTAGTGTTAATCCGAGCGATTTTATCTTCCAATGTTTTAATCTTTTCATTCTGCTTCCTGTTTTCGTCCTCCAGTTTCTCCACCGTTCGCTGGGCCTCGTTCAGTTTGGAGGTTTGCTGCTCAAGTGTTTCCTTCTTGAGTGTGCCTGACATTGGGAAGAAAAAAAGATGTTTAAAACACTCATTCAAAGTTGGAAGGATATGTTTTTCCGCATGTAGTTACTTAGTTCGGTAGTAAGTTTATCTCGCTGCTGCTTTGTCTCGGTTAGTTCCGCTTCGAGACGCTTCTTTTCCTTCTCGAGGGTAGGAATATTCATCGCGCCCGTTTTGCCAACCAGGGCTCTCAGCTCGTCGATTTCCATTTCACACTCTTCGACCATTTTCTGGAAGTGAAGGCAAGTAAAGATTTGTTGTTTGAAAATCTCAGTCGGTATAGTGTTTTTCTTGAGTGAGCTTGAACAATAATCAACCAACTTTTATGCCACCCGCATGCATTAAACATGATAGGACTGATTCAGGACGACTCTAACTGATGTCTTTACCAAATCATACGACACTTACCTTGAGTTGCAGCTTCGTATGCATGTCGTTCGGATTCTTCGACATACGCATCGGCAGCTGGCTGGTCGATTCTTGCACAATGCGCTTCAATCGTGCCTCGAGATCTGTCCGCTCCTTCTCTAGCTGTTCGATGGAATCGGTCAGCTTTTTCGTGTCTGCCGCCGACGTTGCGGACGGCTTGCGTGCCTGGAGTTTCTTAATCTCGGCCTGATACTTTTCATTGTCCTGCTCGAGACTCTGCGTCTTGGCGCGGAGTACCGTCGCTTCCTGCTCGATCACCTGCAGCTGGCGCTTCAAGTCCTGTGCCTGCTGCTCGGTGAGTCCATCGAGTGACCTGCACAGGAGAGGCAAAGTTGTGATAGAGAGAGAGAGAGAGAGAGCGAGACATATTGGCAACAGTTGGAATACTTACTTTGATTTGGATAGCGATTTACCACCCTTGGCCTTGACCAGTGCCATCTCTGCCTGTACCCGCTCAAACTCCCGATCCTTCTCGATCAGTTTCTTCCGCAGCTCGCTGATCTCTTCCTCCATTACGGCTATCTTCTTCTCCTCCAAAGGATCCTTCACGCCAGACTTGCTGCTACCCAGCGAGGATGGTAACTTACGACCCAACTCTTTCGTTTTCGTGGCCAGACTCTCCTGCAAATCCTTGATCTGTTTGCACGCCTGTTTGTTCTCGAGCTCTAGGTCCTCCATCTTGCGTCGCAGCACCGCCATTTCCTGTTCGTTCAGTTCGAGCTGTAGGCGCACCTCGGCAGGATCCTCCTCGTCGGATACTCCTTCCTCCTTGTCTGTAGGTGCGGGATCGGCGCTGGATCTCGACGTGGGAGCGGGGCTGAGCTTTCTTGCCTTCGAGAAGATACCGCTCTTAGCTGTAAGGGTGATATAGAGAAGGTATTATTGCGCTGCAACACTTCCAAAGTCCTAAAATGACTTACTCTTCGCCTTCGATGCCATCTTCTTGAGCTGCATTGCCAACGAATCGTTCTCGTCCTCAACGCGCGACGATTTGCGGCGCAGATTCTCCGCCTCCTCCTCGGCGTACTTCAGCTGCTCGCGCAGATCCGCCTCCCGTTCGAGCGAATCCTGCAGATCGCGCAGCAACTGGGCCGGATCTTCCTGCGAACCGCCACGTGTTAGCGAGGCGCGCGAAATCTTACTGTCCGCCGATGTCGATTTGCCAATATTGCCCAGACTGGGCGTTTTCTTCGTTGGCGAGGTTGGCGCCGAGCCCGAACTTTCCAGCTCCGCCTGTAGCCGGCGGGCTACCTCGTTCGACACCTTCAGCTCGTCCTCGAGCTGTTTGATTTTCGCCGCCAGATCACCGCTCGCCCCGAGGGCAGCCTTTTCCGCCTGCAACTCCTCGATCCGGCGGTCCGACTTCTTCAGCTTGAACGACAGTATCCGGCAGTTCTTGGTGGTCTGGTCGAGCTCCTTCTTCAGCGACGCGTACTCGTCCGCCTGCTCCTCCCGGAAGTTGTCGTGCATCTCCTCGATTTCCGTCTCCATGTTGCGCAGCTCGCGCTTGATCTCCTCGTTCTCGTCCATCAGCTCCTCGCAGAGCGTTTCCGCCTGTTCGAGCTTCTGGCGCAGCTGCTCCTCAATACCGCGGCCACCGCGCGCATTCATGTCTGCCGACATCTCCTTCAGCTTGGTGGCGAGGAACTTTTTCTCGTCCTGCAGATCATCGATCAGCTGCTTCTGCTCGTTCACCTTCTGCTGCAGCTTGAGCGCCTCGGAGGCGGCCGTCTTGTTCGACACGGTGTCGATGGACGCGAGCCGCCGCAGCAGGATGTCACTCTTGTCCCGCTCGGCCCGCTCGGCCCGTGCCTTTACCGTTTCCAGTTCGCGCCTCAGACTTTCGTTCTCCTCCTGCAGCTCGCGAACGTCGGTGTGATCGACGATGGTCGCCTCCGTCGTTTCGGTCGTTTCGGTCGTGATGGAGTGCAGATCATCGTCCGCCTTTGCTTTTTTGTCTTTGATCGAGATGAGGAACTTGACATCATCGCTGCTGGTACTGGGGACTTGAGGTTCCGGGCGGTTCGCACCCTTGGGCTGGAAGGAAGCTATCGAGGGGCTCGATTGGGTCAGCTGGGTGGGCTTTGTGGAGGGGGCGGATGAAGAGGTGGACGTGGAGGAAGATGATGTCGTCGGTGCATCCTCGGTGCGTCGCCTTCGGATGATGGTTTTTGTGGTAGTGGCAGTGCTACTGCTGCCGCTCGCTTCAACTGCCTGTACGTCCTTGGTTGTCTGAGCGCTGGTGGACGAACTGGTGGACGAGCTGGATGGCTGTGATGGGCTTGCAAACGACACCGAGGGTTTGGCACTGCTTGCGGTTACCTTGGAGGTAGTCGTGGAGGAACTGGTGACACTGGAATCGGGTGTGTCTGGAATGGGTCTACGTCTTCGTCGTTCGATTTTCTCTACCGTTTCGGGTTCGGACTTAAGCGATGGCTTCAGAACCACCTTCGCTGTAACGACCGGTGGCTCCTCCCTGTTGATGGAGTAATTCATGAAAGAGACGTTAAATTCTTCACCTAGAAAGTTCTCCATAGCCTTTCGTGAAGACACTTACTTCTCCTGCTTTGGTGGCACAGAACGCTCCCTGCTCGTTTCGCGCTCTGTGCTGCCCTGTCGCTTGATCAGATTCAGCTTGCGCACCCGTTCCGCCAGCGAGTCACCCTTCTCGATCACAATGTCCGCCACACTGTCTTCCCGCTTGTGCAGCTCGACCGGTTTGTCCTCCTTTTTGACGCCCTCCACCTTCAGGATCGGTGGCAGTGGGGGTCTTTTGATGGTCACCGTGGTCGAATTCACCTCGTCCAGCTAGAAAGCGTATCATGACTTCATTTAATATTTTTTAAAAGTTTGATAAATACGGAAAATCTACAAACATTATCGAATGTGGTTGTGTGTCGCCGTCTGGGAAGCGGCAGATTGACCGTAAAGTCGGCCTTAACCGTTTGCAGAATGTTGTCCAGATCGGGTGTCGAGGCCCACGATGCGGGACGTTGTGGGAAGCCCTGGGAACCACCGGAACCGGCGCCATTGTTGCTGCTTGGGCTGAGCAGGTTCTGTGTTGACGTCCAACTTCGGACCGGTTTGTCAAGTGTGGTGCTGCTGCCACTATCACGATTGCTAAGGTAACCGGAGAGGAGGTGCATTTAGTTTGCTGTACACGACTGTGATGCTGACGACGACGGTACCGTCCCACTTACCGTGATTGTGTAGAGCCCGGCAGAACCGGTGTGGAAGCGGCTATATCGTCCCCATTCCGTTTGTTTCCGTGCTCTTTGTAGTCACGAAAGCAGCGCTTGCAGCGCGTCGGCCAGCGTACTTGCGGGTGGAAGCCAAGCGGACACAGCTGATCACCCTTGGCGCTTGGAAAAAGGTGTGACATGGTAACGGCTCATCCAACGGTACACCACAATGCTGGCAAAATGGTGAAAAAGAAAGGAAAAGGGAACGTTACACTTCTTCCCTTTTCTGTGCGTTCGTTCGCGATCGATTGGCGATCGATGATCGGTAGCAGCGTACGTACGCGACGGCTGCTGTTGGTGGGCGCGTTTGATTACAAACATATCGTTAGCGCCAGGCTATAAATAGCCGTCAGTAAGTCGCCGTCGCCGCCACGCCCACGTGTTTTTGGCGGGACCTTGTGCACTAAATTCTTCCACTATTTTTATTCGCCCCTATGTTGCCGATCCGCCGTCACTTGATCATATGGTCTACTCATTACGGTTTCTTATTTTTCGATTATTTTTCGAAACATACTTTAGGTGTGTTTAAATGGCAATATTTGTTGCGTATTTTACTTCTTAATAAAATCATGTTTCATGGAAAAACACTACTCACACAAGACAATTGTATTGTTTAGCATTTATGACTATATACTTAATTAATCACGTTTCACTGTAGTTAATTAAATGCAATGTATTTCAATTCTTTAGAACACAACGCCGTCGGCGGCGTTTTAAATATAAAACATGTTATAGGTTATCCGCACCTATATGCAATAAAATGCATTTTCATTAATTTTAAAATGAAAATTCAAACCTTATTAGGCCATGGAAATTGTTTATCAACCCCTGAACAAATCTTATTCCTTTGTATGAGTTGTAATTGTTCGATAAAAAAAAGATGATCATTTTAAAATACTTTTAACAATTTTGTGGTTAGAATGGTTCGGTGGTGGAGGTGACTGCAGCTCCATTCTTAACACTTGACATGATCGGGGTTCAAATCCCATTTTGACCTTTTCCTTTTACATCTATAACATAGGACTTGCTGTAGAACTTGACTATTCACCTACGGTGGTTATAATAGATCTTGCAAGCCAGAAATGGCCTGTCAAGGCCGAGCGGGTCGTTAGGCCAAGAAGCAGAAGAGGACATATTGGTCCAGAAGTCTAGTGAGAATTTTGAAATGTTTTTTTTTGTAACAGTTGTACGTATGATATGGGTTGGATAGGTTTATCTACGTATGGTGAGCTCAGCTATAGCCGACATGTTCTTAATCCTTAAATTTTAGACTCGTGCATGGAGGCGCTCGGTACATAGGGGATTTGAGCCCGAAAACAACATGTTGATAAGACTTTTATTTTCCTTTGGCCTTACCTTTAATTTTTTTTTTGCTAATCTATCAAATACTTTTGTATATTTAATAGCATTTTGAACCCTTGCGGTAAGCAGGGGACACTTTTTTACGTGATTTTTTCTATGCGTTTCGTACGGGCCACCATGCGCCTCCATTAGTCTTACATTTTGTAATTAATTACGACAATGCTTTTAAAAAAAATAAATGAAAACCCCAATTCCAAGCCAATTCAAAATTCCGTTTTAGGCAGCCACACACTTTCATCAAATATTGTAATCCCAATCGTTTCAGCTACCGTACACGTGACACGGCACGACGGACGTGCACGGGAGGCACTGTCAAAAGTAACATATTTTGCAAACGTCACCGTGTGATCGGGACTTTAAAAATAGATAAAAGGCTCATCACCATCACTTTTCCGCACCAAACACACGCATACACGTTCGAAACACCACTCTCTTGTTCGGACACTGCCAATGGCCGCTATGATGGTGCGAGATGCGAGAAACAATACGGAGTGACAAAGAGTTTTTTGTCGACCCCGCGTGTCGCTTCATGGCATGCCGTCTTCTGCCGCCGGCTTTGTATCATGTTGGCATGCAGCCAGTGTGTTTGTGTGTGCTGTTGGCCGCCTGTAACGCGTAGTACTACTTGAAATGCAAATTCCGGTGGGGGGAGGGGGTGGGTGCGGTCCCTTTGGTTACGGCGATACGGAAAACTTAACATGATATTGAAGAGTGAGGATTGTTTTATCGTTTTTTTTTTTATTTTAGAAGGAGCTGTATTGCAATGTAGCTAGCTTAAATTCATAGAGATGAAAAGCTCTTTGTGTTTCTAACAAATAGCTAACATTTCCTGCCTTTACTCTTATTCAACCAATTAAAAAATAAGTAGTAAACACAAATAATTCATTTTAAAGAAAATCCTTCACAAAATCTGAATAAAAACAGGCACCGTATTGTAGAATGTATAACGTCTATAATGACACATCTTAAAAAAATCCTTATTGTATGTGATAGTTGATATTGTAATTCATATAACTGTCCCAATTCGATCTTACAAACATTATTATTCACATGATCAGTGTTGTTATCTGTTGCTTTCTTCGTCATCATTGCCATTAAATCCTCCGTCAATATGTTGGACTAGAATTGGAAATGAACTACCCGTGTATAACGACCTTTCAATTATGATTTTAATCATTTTAACTTAAAAAGGGGTCGTTACAATACGCTCAAATACGGTAATTTATTCATTTATTCATTTTAAAACGGTAAGACAGTGAAGTAGGGTAGCTCTTCATTGGTTCACTGGTTTATTCAACACCTTGATCAATATATAGAATCAATAATTCTGTTATGGCGTAATGCAACTTAATCGAATAAATAGTCAAAAATATCACTGAAGTAGTACTGAAGTACAAATATATCCCTAGTTCCCACCAAGAAGAGGATCCTTGCTTCTTGAAAGGACAGCTTATGTCAAACAGTTATGTTTTTTCATCCATTGTGGGGGAAACTGAATGAAGCAAAGCCTTCTCCATTTCGCTAACAATAAGATCATGATCTTCGCTAATGAGTGAATTTGGTGAGCGTTGATCCGGATCTCACAAAAATTGACTCACTTCTCGTACCCAGATTTCGATCACACATTCGTACTTGGAAGGATTTAACCACCCTAGAAAATGCTTGCCACAATATCGTTTCAATTAAATTGCAACACGCGACACTGCAAATAAGGAAACAGCGTGCGCAACGATCGCACAAAAAACTCCGACACCTCCATAAACCACCGATCCAATCGTTGCCACGTGCGTTCCACAAGCAATAAAATGTGTTCGGCCCCATTAACGTGTCGCTTGCTCGAGCTGACATTGGCACACATCCGCCCCACCGGGGTCGCCCTGCAAGAGGGTGGACGACAGATGCTTTCCCCCAAGCACAGCATTTGTTCCACATTTTCCAGCGAGGCGTTCTACTTTACTGTAGCCCCTAGAAAACCCCTGCAACACTTTTAACAGGTTTCCTTCAACACTCCAACATTATTGGTCTGCCGTCACATGGGGTTTTCCATCACATCCCCCCCAATCCACAGGGCACAGGGGTTCTTCTTCCACTATTAAGGTCTTCCTCATAGGTCTTCCTACTCAGACGAGCGAAGATACTGCATCATTTTCCACGATCAGCAGGATGGGCGATTGTGTGTTTAATAAGAAACTTCCTCTGGTTCTTTTAAGACCAATGAGCATACACACACACACAGGCATACAAACATCGAGGCCATGGCGACGCTTTGCCTTGGATATTGCGTAACGTTTAATACGACCGAAGACATCGGCAGTACTCCCTTTTTTGCATGGGATGCGTGGTGTGTTGGTAATATATATGCCTATGATTTAAAAATATCTTCCGCTGACTTTCTCTCCCTCTCTCTCTCTCTCTCTCTCTCTCTCTCTCTCTTTCTCGCTATTTCGTGCATCGTATTGGATTCTCAACGCGGGGCAGATACACCACCACCACTGCAGGATGGTAACGTTGTCTGCCCGCTTCAAATTTCCACATATAATTTACTACACGCGCGAGCGTCTGATCTTGTTCGCCAAACCATGGTTCGCGTGAAGATCCCGCTCAGAACTCAGAAAGAAGTGTATGTGTGTGTGTGTATGAATTGGGGATCGGAAAAACGGGCACTTGCACACAGACACAGACGCATGCACACACTTGTAAGATTCCGTGGCGGAAAAACTTGCAACCCATCCTAGGTGGATCATCATCTTTTTCGCCCATTTTGCAACACCGATCGTGTCGTTACGCTCTGGCGGGATATTGGCTTTCGACATTGCTTGCACAGTCCGAAACAGTGCGGATCTCGTGAGCTTAGTAACTAGCTTACTACAACAGATAGTGATTAATTTCTGGAAACTCGTTTTTCGCTTTATTATCACCTTTTATAAATATAGCTCCAGCTTTTCTCTCACTCTCACCGCGTGGCTTTACACGATGGCGGTGCAGCAGCACAGTATTAACGCAGCCGTAGCAGAACAAGAATAGACGACACGCATTTCCACTTTAGCACACATTACACGCCACGGCGATCAACGCTTGCACGGTGAAGAGTATAATATTTTTGTAAATTAAATCACTTTTCCTTTGCGCACTTGTAACACCTTAGCACAGTCGCGGTGGTCGTCGTTTTTCGGGCGACGGAACATTCTCGTCGTCAACTCACGCAATTCTTTTTTATTTGCCTTTCCTTTTCACGGCAACGGAACAGCGGTTCATAATGCGGGCAAAAATAAACTAAGCTCCCAACTGTGACTCTTTTTTTCCTGTCTCACTTCTTCCGCACTGTGTTTGTGTGGGGATATCCGAGATGCTTCAGATCCTTCTTCTTCGCCCGTCTGAAACGGAAAGGAACATGATCGCCTACTTCGGACGACACTTTACACTACGTTACACCGCACTTGCTGCTGGTGTTGCGCAAATTTATACTAATGTGGAGGTATCCTTTTTCCCCCTTGCAACCGGACACACACACGCACACACACCAACACACTCGGCACTTGCCCTGGTTGCCTCTTCCCTATACGCACAGATGATCGATACACTCTGCCAGGATACTAACTCTAGCTGGTTGGCTCGCCTTACACTAGCCACTTCACTCCAAATGGCGTTCGTCTCGGATAGCTTTCGGATCGCTCTCACACTCTCTCTCTCTCTCTCGCTCTCTCGTGTTGGGGAATTTATGTCGCTAGGTGCATGGCACGGTTCGGATATGGTGTACTGATAGAGAAGGTTGGATGGGAAGCGTGCAAACCCGGTTCGATTATCTGTACACGCGGCACGCGTCGCGTTGCCTGAGGCAGTACCGATACTCAACTAAATTTAAGCCCGAGTCGGCACACTGCCGACAGCGGACACAAATCCGGTGAAATCGGGCTTCGGTAGTGCGCGAGTTTGGCGCCTGCGCAGACTCGATCGGCCGGACGTCATGTTTTTGAGCGGTTTGATTTTTTCCTGTCACCGCCATTCATTCAAACACTTCATGGGAGATTGGTTTGATTGTTTCGTTTTTTTTTTCATTGTTTCGATTAAATATCTAAACATTTTGAAATTTCCTGTATAAAATTGTGATTTATTATACCAAAAAAATCGTGTAAATATTTGTTTTGTAGCAAACAGTTATCCATTAGATGGAGTTTCAATCTTACCGCTAATAAATGCACGGTTTACCCTTTAAAAGGATGCAATCGCGTGGTTTCCCTCTTCCCATTACGCTAGCAAGCTTGGTTCGGATTGGTTTTTCTCATGGCACGGTTCACCTTCGATTCCGACGGGCGCTCCAGCTTCTCACAGATAAACTTGCCCACATTCACCAGCTTCGGCAGATCGATGCCCGTCTGAATGCCGAGACCGTGCAGCATATAGACCACATCCTCCGTAGCCGCATTTCCGGACGCGCCGCGTGCATACGGGCAGCCGCCCAGTCCAGAAACGGATGCATCCACCACGCTGATACCGAAATCGAGCGAGGTTAAAATGTTGGGCAGTGCCTGCCCGTACGTATCGTGACAGTGTACCGCCAGCATGCTGACCGGTGCGATGCGGGTCACTTCGCGCAACAGCTCGGTAAAGGACCCGGGCGTACCGACACCGATTGTATCGCCGAGCGAAATTTCGTAACATCCCATCTCGATAAGCTTCTCCACCACGCGCACTACGGCCGAGGGTTTAATTTTGCCTTCGTAGGGACATCCTAAGGGAAATAGGAATATTGATGTTGCATCAGAAGCGGTTAAACAGCTTTGGAAATGAGTACAAACGCGGGACCACTTACCGACCACCGTCGAGACGTATCCGCGCACTTTAACGTTTGCCTTTTTCGCCGCATCCATCACGTCCTGGAAGCGAGCAATGCTTTCGTCGACCGAACAGTTGACATTTTTGCGTGAGAAACTTTCCGATGCAGCTCCAAAGACCGCTACCTCCTCGGCGCCTGCTTTCATCTAAAAAATATAAAATAAATTAAGATGTTTTTTTTTTGTGAATGTCGTTTCAAATAAATTCGTTTTGCCTTACCGCTGCTTCAAATCCCTTCAGGTTTGGTGTGAGTACGGGATATGCAATCCCGGGCAGCTTGTTGATGCCCTTGAGCACCTCCGCGTTATCACCCATCTGCGGCACCCATTTGGCGCTGACGAAGCTTGTCGCCTCGATCGTACGCAGTCCTGTTTCGGACAGTTGATTGATGAGCTCGATCTTGACCGCTGCGGGCAAAATTGTCGGTTCGTTTTGCAAACCATCGCGTGGACCAACTTCCACAATTCGTACCGCCACGGGTTGGGAGATGTTCTGCGGAGTGTGATGTAAGCGCGATAAGTGTTGATAAGAATGAATGGCGGTGGTTTCATCCACTTTTGCTGCTTACTAGGCTGAAGGACTTACTGTAGTGTACGTGCGGTAGCGTGCGAGCGAAGGTAAGAAACGTGTGGCACGCAACATTTTTGCAGGAATGATTGAAGATAGCAAAAACAGGGAAGGAATGTTTCGAATTCACAAGATCGTTTGCGATCTTTGTTGTCAACTCGCGGTTATTGACGTGAATGTAAACAAATGAGAAAAAGGGGATGCTTCGAGCTGTCATGGTATTCAAAATTACCCACTCAAATGTTTCTCAAAAATTAGCAAAAAATGTTGAAACTATTTCCTGATTGAACATAATTTTGTAAACAGAGTTTTCGTAAAATTGTACATGTTTGGAAAACCGTTTAAATAACTTGATAATTTTGTGATTTAAAACTCGTCTACACAACGGGAGTCAACATGAACTGTCATCTTTTGGAATTACAGTAGATTCCCGAGTTACGCGAATAATGCGTTCCACAGAAAACCGCGTAACTCG
>KB670114.1:0-12078 GCA_000349105.1 Anopheles epiroticus | reverse complement strand
TATTCCAAAAAAATTAAATTATTTTCCATTTGACAATTTATGTGTCAAATCAGTACAATTTACCCATGAAGCTGTCAAATTTCCAAAACCGCGTATCTCCGAATCCGCGTAACTCGAGAACCCTGTAACTCGGGAATCTACCGTAATTTTTTATGTAATTCTTATATTAAATAAGATGTATTTTATAATCAATTTATCAAGCTTATATTTATTCTTTTCACAAGAGTTTTTTGTACCTAATTTCATTTTAAATGAAAATTTGTTGAACACTCTGTCAAACAAAATGACCCAATAACAATCCTAATGCGCGGCATTTGTCAACAGCGAATGGCCGTTGAACGGCATTCAAACATAACCGTCCAGCAGGCAAACAACAACAGCAGCAAGCGTCGCCGCAATCTACCTGCGCGCTTCAACTAATTGTGTCCCGTGTTGTTTTCTTAGAAGTGAATATTAGAAATTTGTCCGTTCTTCGGAGAATGTCCCAGCAGAGTGAGAAACAGACGAAACCCTTCGTAACGTGTGGAACGCCAACTCTGAACGATTGGAAGCTATATTTACGGAACTTGCAGTAAGTAACCGAACGAAAGGTTTCGTTACTGGCTTTTTCTTTACCCCTTGTACGTCGCTTTCGCAGACAGATACCCTCGCAGCAGAGTATGACAACGCCAGATTCATCATCTTCCGAGTCGTCCTTTGAGCTGGAGGAAAGCTTCAAAGCACTGCTAGAACGCAAACGGCAGGAGATGCAGGAAAGAGCGGGCGATGAACATTTCCTGACGGAAAATGTCGCCGGTGCTTCCCGAGATGCACCGGACGCCGCTAACACGGGTAATGAATCAACGTTTTTCGAGCAGGACTCGATAAGCAAAGTTTCCGACACAAGCTTCGAGGAGATGGAACGAATATGCGCCGTGCTGGATAAGGTGAATGGGTTCGATACGGATTATGGAACACAAGGGGAGACATTTAAGCCTCCTTCAGCGCCAACAACAGTCGCTACCCTTCCCGGATCGGTAACGCTCGGCGACATAACGCAGCTGGAAGACGTCGACGAACCGTCCGGACTGTGGGAGAACACTATCTTACCCGGCGCTGCTCCGGTCACCCTTTCGCCCGTTAAGCGTATGCATATGCTTCGACCGTCTACAATATTGGAGGAAACGACAGCGACCACGGCGACGTCGGCCGAAACGTCCAAAAATTCTACCATCGACACGTTCATCTCGGCTAAACAGGTGGTGGACGAGCTGGGCAGTAATCGGGACTCGGCAGAAGCCATCAGCGGCAGCGAGGTGTACCGGACGGCGCAGGACACGTTCGAGACGACGGACTCTTACGCACGTAGCAGCCTGCTAGATATGGATTCGGGTGTGACGAGCGACATTACTGGGGCGGAAAATCGTACCAATTACGAGCAGCAGGACGTCGATGAATCGGAATATAGCAAAAATTCGACCCGCGAGGCCGTTGGTGAGCCGATGGTGCAAGTGGAACAGAATGTTATCATACTAGATAGCAGCGCGAGTGATTTTGAGGACGAGCCATCGGAAGCGCAAAAGGATCAGTATGGAACGACGGCCGAAAACACAGACCCCTTGTACACGCATGATGATGAAGATAGCTATCTGGAGCATGAAGCTTCCCTCACACTCTACGATGAGCACGATGAAACAACAGAAAAACACCCAGACGAAGAGTTTGTACTGGATGAAATGCCGGACCGGTTTAACGACACGCTGGAGGAGACTGACTTTATGCTGAAGCAGGGCATGAAGTTAATGGCGCTGAAGAAACAGCAAGAGGAAGCGGAGGAAGAACGTCGCAAGGAAGAATCACAACATTCTGCATACCTGGATCGTGCCTGTGGACAACAGCAGCAGGAGAAAAAGAGTCAGCAGTATTTGAAGAAGGGTACAGCTTCCGCAGGTTCGAATATGTCATATTTAACGCCTACTATGACCTGCAAGATGAACACTTCCCACCAAACCGCACACAGTGGTGGATTCAAACAGATGCTGTTTTCCAGCACGGGAAAGACGGTGGCTGGTGGTGGCCTTAAGTACCCGTCCAGTGGCGGCAGTGGTGCCGCTTCGGCTGGTTCGTTCAAAAAACCTGTAAGTCGTTTGCCACAGATGAAGGGGCCGGCACGAAAGTTCGATCACATCGTGTCGCCCATCGGTGCGTACATCAAGAAAACGCCCCAGAGCATGTTGCAGGCCAGGATCAATTGTCAAAATAAGAATCTCATCGATGTGCTGTACAGTGAGAACCGTGACAGTGCCGTTAGCACCAATAGCAGCAGTGGAAGCAAGGAAAACCATGGAATTAATTTGAAGGGATATACCTCTTCGCTGCCCGGAAAGGGTGTCATCAGCTCGCATCGTGCCCACGTACTGGACGAGCGGAATGTGGTGCGCATTCCGGGCGGTGAAAAGATGCAGAAGCTGATCAACAACTCACCCACGATGGTTATTCGCCACGAGGGGCGTATTAAGTATGCGGAACGGTCGGCAGGTACGCAGGAGCGCAATCTGGCGCACAACATGAGTGCGCTGACCGACGATAGCTTGGCCGACCTGTCTGTCCTGTCGAATGATGTGTCGGTGCGCGTGCTGAAGGATGCAAAGCGCTACCATTGATGTGAACAGAAAGAAGAGACTATTTTTTTTTAAACTTTTTTACGACGATTAGAATTGGAAGATGTTATACACGAAATGCGTTACTTGTAATAAACTAGAGTACAAAACAATGCAGTTATGGTACCTTTTTGTGATTGGCGTTGCTTGTACTTTGCGGTTTGACGAAATACTGCTTCACCTTGGATTGAACGTAATCATACTTTTGCTTTTTGGCCGGTGGTAATCGTCTGCGCAACGGTTTGCTGGTCTGCTGCGCCACGTCTGAGCAGATAGAAATGAGATCATTCTCGAAGCAACTGTACGATTCAATGTCGTTGAGGGTGATATCGCTATCACACGTGTCGCATGATGCCGCATCCCCGCTACTACTGCCACTCCGAGCGGATGATGATGAAGGACAACAGGGTTCTAATATTACTGTCGTGAATGGTTGGTCATGTGCACTTATTTCCTGTGGTATGTCCTTCTTGTTCTTGGCATGCTGGCTATCCGCATCTGGTAGGAAGCAAATCTTCTCGGAAACGGGTAGATTCATTTCGGGAGTGTCTTCCGATTCTTCTATGTTCGCTTCCTGGTTAACTGTAAGTAAACTGATTTTGTGGCTGCAAATATGAAAGCTATTCGTACTTTACTGTTACTGTGAAATGATTTAATCGTACCGTTTGTTTGATGAGGTATCCATTTTGGTATAGTTTACAATATTCAGCCAATATCCTTGTAGGGGAAATCTTGGAAATGTTGGGTCTTTTTGAGAGAATGTGAGAAAGTACATGTCTAGCACACGTTCCTACGGACCAAAGGTGACTAAGATTTGAATGTTAAGGTTACTGATTAGCCTTTAGCGACTGCCACCCGAACGAAAAGAGATGGGTCTGTTTTACATAATATCTATGCATTAATGTTAGCGAATATTCAAATATTTCCAGACTGCTACAACAATTAAATTTGAAATATTTCAACTAAACGCTGTCTTTGAACTTATTCGAAATATTTTTTCCAAAATGTCACTGCAATGACCATTGGATACTCTTTGTGCATTTACTTCAACACCGGTTGTTGTTATGCAAGCCATCAAAACAAACTGTGTGTATCTGTAGCAGGTTCGTATGCAAGATCATGTAAATTTACAATCTTAAAGCATTAAAACACAATTTCTACTCTTTCCAGGATGAGATACGGCCGATCACGCCTACCGGAACTGATAATTATTTCGATATTCGGTATTGGTGGTGGATTTTACGCTTTTCAGCCAACCTTCAGGCAGTTGCAGCAAGAACGTACCGGCACGACCGCCAACACCGCTGAGACCACTTCCAAGGGAACGTAGAACAGAAGGAAAGCCGAAACGTGAGTATGCTTTTGCATTAACACGCCTCTCTGAAGAAAGGTAATCGCGTGCGTTTTTAATTTTCAGCATGTCGATGCCGGCAATTTCTCGCATGTTTCAAATGCTTAAGGGTTCTCCTGTGGCAGTCGTTGGAGGAACGATTATAGTGACAGGATCCTTACTGTACACTTATCGTCGCGTTTATCAGCCGTATGTTATGCGTCGGGACCGGGCAGAATCTGAAGCGATGGCAAACTATATATTTCAAATGGAACAATCGAAAAGACAGCAACAGCACGGTGAACAGAGTTGAGGGAGAATGGGGCCTTCGATGAGGTATCGTTAATAATAAAACTAGTAAAGTTACGAAGTATTTATGAAGTTGTCGTGAAGATGTTATTATAATATCAGCATTGAAGGTAAGTCTGAATGTATGTAAAAATGGGAATAACTCTCCATCAACGAGAGCTTCAGGATGGCATATGCTTTTAATTAAACTAATTCTCCTTAAGAAAGCTAGTAAGCGGTACTTTGATTATACTTGAACTTGATGAGAATCAGATCCTCCTTAAAGTTAGATAACTATGGGCTAATATTCATACAACTTATGTCAACTAAAAATGAAAAGCATCCAGCGAGTGTGACTGGGCTGACAGTTTCGTATATTTTAAAATACTTTTGTTGTCAGCGCTTGGTTTAACGTCTTTTCATACTTAGAACACAAAATCGCTTAGCTTGTGGTAGAAAGTCTCTTTTGAAACTACCGATCCATAGCTTAGACAAAAGCAAGGAGATTGTCAAGCCGGTTTTAAATACTCTCTGTTTAGCCTTGTTTTCGAGTAATCCAACAGTCGCAACAACCAGTGTTGGAGATGACCGGTCTTCACACTACAACAAACTGAGGACCAAATCTCTAACTACGTTGTATTTATAACTCTAGATAGCTGGAAATGGCCGGCATACTCTAGGAGGAGCCTAGAAAACTAGACTTAGATTGACATAAATGAGAGTAGCGGAAACCTACAAAAGGTTCAAGCATTCAACAGAGATTGTCGGACTTGTGATTAAGTTGAGTTATTCGGAAGAATGCAGGTGGCTAGCTGATCATTCTGCAGTCTGAGCAAGCATCTCGCCTTGAAGAACCTTTGATATGTAAAGAAGGATAATCGTGGGAGCCATATTGTAACGACTACACGAGCTCTTCAAGCTGTACGACGATCTAGCTTTAGTGCAGCAAATCGAGTTTGTTAGGCTCTGATAGGCTGTCCACGTTACTCGCATGGATCTGCATTTTCTGAATATAAATTAAAACATATTTAAAAATGGACCAAAGTTTGTCTGCAGCATGTCTTAAGGCCGGTTAAGTTTTGTGCAAGCATGGCAAGACTACGCCATGACGTCATTTGATTTACCATCCGACAATGAAATCGAATTAAAAATACAAAAATTATATTCTTTTAAAATAATTCAACACGTGGTAGAACTGAATATAGTGGCTAAAATTTTCCCACCATTCTACAACAATTTAATGCCACGCTCAACTTGCATTTGCTCCGCCTGCATTTGCAGCACCTCAGTAACACTCCTCAACACCAAGGGTCTATTAGAAACGATTACGCATTCAACTAAATTGTGCGTGGGATATTTTAATTAAAACACGTTTTTTTTAACTTGCCCAACTGCTGCACACGTAATTTTCAGCTTAGTTGTAACATCACTTTAAAATGGATCAAGCCATTAAGCTTCGGACGTGTGGCGAACTAAAACCAAACACAAAACATCTAAGCCGCTTGGAATCGCACATTTAGAGAGTTCTGTGCTCTGTCCCGCGGACGGAGACAGGCACCGCAGTGCATATAATTAAGTTATTAACATCCGACGGCAAGGCAGACGACGGGCACAGTCACACGGTGCACGGTGTATGGGCCCGTGGCATACAGGCCATGCCCATTGCCCAAAATCCCTTCAATCAGCAGCATGCAGCCCGTCCTCTTGTGTGTGTGAGTGTACAACGGCATGCATTCTTTGGCGATTAACCGCGTTCTTGCCTGTGTGTCCTCTTCTCTTTTTTTGTCCAACAGCATCTCCAGCGAAGGAGAGTATCTTCGTCAAGAGTAGAGAACGGTCGCATGGGCTGAAGAAGGTCGGCTTCTAGCGCGCGGGATATAAATGAAGCTCATTGTACTCTGATTCGGGTTAATTTATCCACGGAGCGCGCCCTGGCCGTGTGCGTTGACTATCACGCGGGCAATAAACTGTGATGATCTTGAACCTTAGCTCCTCTTCCCCCTGCTTTATCCCACCCTTCCCCAAATGCAGGGAGAGATGCAACGGTAGAGTGTTGTTGGTCCATCTTTTGAGGATGCATTTAGCCGGAAGTTGGCGTCTCACGTGTGCTCGGTTCTCATAGACCGGAAATCACGGTACCCTTTAATCTTTGATCCAAATGAAGATATAGGAAACGGGGGTTTCCTCATTCGTTTTTTGATGCTATACCCTTTGCACCTCCCTTAAGTATGTCCAGAAGGCAACAAAGGTGATTAGAATGTGCTCGAAGCTTGTAAAGGTGACACATTACTCACTATTAGTCATGCACTGTACGAAAAGCACACAGTCATACCAATTAAAAAATGATCGATGACTTTGTAATTGTTAACAGTGACTTGACTCTTATCAGAATCGGTTAAAGTCATCGAGCCAAATTCTAGGACAACAAAACATAGATTGAACAGGTTTTGATACGTGTTAGCTAAATTCAAACAGCAACGTTGATGAGCCAAACAAACAACAACGGCTCCCGGGCGCCTCTAATCCCTAACTAGGTATCGCACTTAAAAACAAAGTAACCCTCCAACACAGTTCCTTGGGATTTACCTTGCAGATAGGAGTAACTTCTGGATGTCTATCTATAGCGCTAGCCCAGTGTAAGACACGTGCGCGAGCGTGTGAAAACCTCGTCTACCAAAAACCCTGGTAATCGCAGCGGTGGATTAAACACGAAGCAAGCCAAATGACCACATGGGGCCACTCAGCTATTGTTTTTGGCTAAAAACGTGTCCCAAGATCTGTTTGATTTTCACTGGATTAGGATTATCAGATGAAGAAGAAGCGAGTTTGTCTTAACGATTGTACTTCAAGAATAATGGTATATTTGAGGATACCAGACCTTGACAAGAATTATTCTTCAGACTACGATAAGAAACAGTTTAAAATGTGACATGGACACACATACATGCTCTCTTCTTTGTGTAGTAAAATTTGGAGCTCTTCCTAAATGATGAATTAGTCAAGTTTTTTTATTAAATTGAAGATTTGATAACTGTAAGACTAAATGTAGTATTACAAGGAAAATATGGAAATATGGAAACAACAAATCTGATTTAAAATATTTTTGACAAAGCATATTTGATATGCGTCTGGAGAACAATAATTTCCTGTGCTAAAACAAAGTTAACAAAATTATTATTACCTCTATTGGTGAAGAAAGATTAATGGATCTTTTAATTTTGTGCATAGAACATGATGTACTAGATTGTTTGAAATATTATGAACACATGAATTAACAAACTGAGATACTATAACTGCTATACTTGCTAGAAAAATTGCACGATTAGTGTAAAAAGTGAAGAATTAATTCACAATTATTAAAAACGTGTTGCGTTTTTTTTAATAAATAGTTTTTTTTTTATTTTTAGGTTTTGTTTCTAAAAATTACACAGTAAAAAAAATAATTTCATAAGAATATTTCATCTAATGTTTTACTCATCTTTTAGGAATGTATAAAATTGTCTTAAGGGTGCAACATATTGAACCGCTTAAAGCCCAACGCATGCTTAATCCGCCCTCCTGCCTAATCGCTAGTAATAGTATGTGATGGATAAACAGTATGAATGGGTATGGATAACCCCGAAGTCCAACTTCCTATCGCACTTATCGAAACCAAAGTACAGAAGAAGATACAGAGTGGCAATGCGACAGGCTGGTTCTGCTCCACGCCCGGATTATTGCAACACTGCACGTAGCCTGTGGGTGCGCGTGATTCACGGACCAGATAGGAATCAACGAGATTTAAAAATAATTACTGATTCAAAACCGCTGCGCAGCTTATCGTGCGACGATGATGTGCTCTGTGATAAAAAAAATCACTCGCGCAAAACCCTCGACGCATAAAAAGGGCTGATCCGGGATCCGGGTCCGTCTGTGATGGGCTGTGGATAAAACGGACAACGTGTCTGCGAGTGTCTAGCTAGTTCAGTTTCGTGATAAGTAGTGCAAAATGGGTGATTTATATAAGACGGTTTTGGTTATCCAGCTCCTTGGGTGCTTTGTGGGCAGTAAGTATTTTATTGCGCTGTCTAGTGGTTCTCGATTGTGCTATTAAGTGGTTGTGTGACTTTTCCTGCTTTGTAGTTTCCACTGGGCAGCTGATGTGCTATCATTGTGAAGACTGTGGCGCATCGCGGATGGAGATTGTGCAGTGTGGACCAAATCGTCCTTTGCTACCGTTTCCTGGAGATTCGACGACTACAACGACGGCCAGTCCGGGAACAACGGTGACCGTTACACCGCCACCAATACCTACGATCGATCCAGGAACGACCACTACGGAGGCAACGACGACCACAACCCTCCCGACGACAACTTCCTCGATCGCTCCCGAGACCACAACAACCACAACCATCCCGACGACAACGTCCACGATCGCTACCGAGACCACAACGACCACAACCATTCCGACGACAACGTCCACGATCGCTCCCGAGACCACAACGACCACAACGGTGGCGACTCCTACAACACCGGAACCGGATACAACCACTGTCACGCCCCCGAGTGTGCCAACTATTGAACCGGATACAACCACCGTCACTCCCCCGACGATTCCGACGATCGAGCCAGATACTACCACGGTCAGCACCACGTCCCCGGGCGGACCGATCCTTACACCTCCGACCCATCCAACCTTTTCACCTGGCCCGCCTGCAACCAGCAGTACGCCCGGTACACCCATCCTTACGCCACCGACTCATCCTACTCCACTGCCCGGTTGGACGGCTGGTGTCGGGTTCGGAGTCGCCATTCCGATTCCACCCAGCGGTGTCCAGTACGCTTGTCTGTCCGTTCAGCGGGTAGATTGTAAGTACACGAAGCTCCCCACTGTGTGCAATTTTTCTCACAAGAAAAGCTAACTTTTCGTTTCACCTTCCAGCCAACAACCGATCGGTCGTCACCAGGGGCTGTGCACGTTTGATGGCGAGTGTTCCGCAGACGTGCTCGCAGGCCACCAACGGCCAGCATAGCAGCTGCTCAGTTTGTATTGGTTCGCTCTGCAATGCGTACAATTGAAATGAGTTGCGTTAGCATTACTTTAAGCTTTAGTGTGTTACATATGCATCCAGAACGTTTTGAAATGGTAAAATCTCTAAAGTTGTGTATTAGTGTTAATCAAAATTTATTTTATTCAACTGGTTGCCTGTTTAGTGTATTGAATTAAATATACGAATTATTAAGAGAACCATAGGGTGATGTGTCTTTATTTGTGCATTGTCTCTATTTCGTTCCGTTTTATGAGACGCATTTTTTTAGTACTCTACTGGATATCTTAACCGAAACAGATTAAACTTTGACTCGCACGCTTTGAAGTGCGTAAGGGAGGACTTTGCCTTATGGTGTGATTGATTTTTATCTTAAAATCATATCATATCTGTTAAATGCCTATGTGTGGCTTTGTTTTATTGGTTTTGTTTTTGCATAAGCGTTAGAAGTAGTATCATTCAAACGGTTGGATTATTTGAATTTTATTGGACGGCGCCGTTCAAACTCCAAGTGAGTCAACCCACTCACATGAGGCGCTCTTAGCACTCACAAGAGGGAGCAGCTTAACTGTGGGTACAGTGAGGAAAATTGTCTGCTGTACGGTTTTGAGGTTACATACTAAAGATGAGAATACAAAGTCTAGCTATGAGAGACTCGTATACGCGAGAACTCTCGATATGATAGCAATTTTTGACCTCTTAACGCCCGTGTAAGAGAAAATTTTCGGAGGTAGTTTGAAACAAATAATCCTTATAGTTTTTAGTTATCTTTCTACAGTCACTAAAGCTTAAATTCGTTAAACAGTCAAGCGCTCGGTTGACCGGTAAGAATCCGGTTTGGTGCACTCCGATTTTGTCACGTGGCAAACTTGCTAAAGACATAAAAAAATCTTACCTTACTCTTGTTTCAAGATTCGCTGCGAAAGAGCCTCGTTCCTTCATACGAGAATTATTGTTTAGATCTAGGTTTTACTCTATATGTGGAAAATGTTGTGGTAATTGTTTGAATCTGTGGTAAATTGTTTGAAACTTTTGCCTAGCCTTTTGTTTGTTAGAAGTTAGCCTAGCAGTATGATACAGTTTAATCAATGTGGTTCTAAGATAATCTAGAATACAGTAAAAAGGCTCACACGCTTTTTATGACTTATTTGTAGTGCAACGAGCAATTTGAAGGGCTTATGTAATATTAATTTTAAAGTTTTTAAAGAGTCTGTCGTCCATTGTTCCAATGCAAGCAGTTTAGAACACTTGCCTAATAGATGCTAGAACTGATTAGTGTTTTTCGTCTGCCGAAGAAGCGTCTGTAGCTGATCACATTCTCGTGCTGCTAGTTCACTGTTTCTTTCTACTAGCCTTCTGCTAGCATTATATTAGCATGCACTCTACTCTTCTCCACCGCAAATGTGGAATATCATAGAAACACAATTTATCTTTTTAAAAAACATTTTTTAAAGTGTGGCACATTGTAACTTAGAACTCTAGCTATCAGACCATCTCTTAAACATTAGTGATCGGAACGACACTCGTGTTTAGTATCGTCTAGCCGTATTTTGCAATCTCAAAAAAAATATGGAAAGTGGTTCTTCATCACCAATATTGGACTACAGGCTGTGTTGGACCGATTATACAGGAAAGCCAGATTCTTTATATGTTATGTTGAGCTTAATGTTATTCTTCGTTGAACATGATATGATAATGACATAATTGTTGCTATTACTTCGTTTTAAAAAAAAAATATTTGGTTTTATACATGAACATTTAAACATTATCTTAAAGATACTCAAGATTCTCTGAATAATGCAAAACTTTACTTCCTAACTTGAAAAGCAGTTTTCATGAATGAGTCTCAAATTAGCTCGCTTATTTTTTTTAACTCTAAACTGTTTGAGGTTAATAAATGAACTCTAAACACTACAACTGCTGAATTTTTTAGTCTATAGTAACGGCGTTTATTGCTTACTACTTATTGAAAAAAAAAAACGTTCCAAAACACTTAGCACTTACCGCTTTTCCACCTCCCTGTACGTCATTCGCTTTCCCTCGGTGTGTAGCTGCACTGTGCGCTGAAGTGCACTCACGCTCACCCGTTGTTCCGTTGCATATTGCGCTCTCGAGCACAACGCATCCCGGCAAAAACAAACGCGCTTCCGATTAGTTTCCGTTCCACCGTTCATCTCGACGGACGACGGAGTGCCGCATCCGAGCGACTGAGCAGGGACCGTTTGTGTATACACACGGGTTCGGGTGCGTACGACACACGCCGTCGTCGTCGTCGGGTCGGGATCATCGGGCTAAGACCGCGTGCTGCTGCTGCTACTAGCCCAACCGACGATTGCGCACCACCAACCAAACAAGTGACTTGTATGCTCCGCACAAAGCGATGCCAGCAAGCGGACCCGGCGCTCAGTTCTCGGCGGAACGTCCTGGCAGACGGAGCACACGACCGGCACGGTGCGTGCGTACGCTTCGGCATTCGGTTAGCGCGTTGTGGCGGTGGTTGGGGGATTTTGCGATATCCACTGTTCAATCCGAAAGGTTGAATTGAGAAAGATCACACCGAGGATCCTGGATGCGTCTTGATAAGAGTGACGGTGACGGTGGCTAAACGACAAAGTGCAACTATTCCTACCGAACCGGCAGTGGTGTAATGTGATAAGGAAGGGTTTTTGAAAAGTAAATATTTTCATTCCCTCGCGTGCAGGGGCTGGTTTAGTTTGCGTAAGCTGTGTGTCTGTGGATTTGATGTCCGAAACTCTGGACGTTCGATACGTCCGGACGGTTTGGTCAGTGCTTG
>KB670103.1:322418-355575 GCA_000349105.1 Anopheles epiroticus | reverse complement strand
GCCGTAACCGGCCGGCAACCAGATAGATGGCCAATCAAAGTCACATACAGACACACACACACACACACACACACACACAAATCCAGCAGCCGAAAAAGCGCATCCTGCCCGTGAACGGGAAGCTCATTAGTGGGCTTGTTTTGTTAGTCCTGGGTACACACACACACACACACACACACACACACACACACACACACACATACACACACAAGCGCCAGTAATACACGGTGGGCAGAGGTGATTTTCCACCAGCTGAAGCTTGGTACCATCAAATTAGGACCCCACACTCGCTGGGACCCCAGTTGCCCGAGACCTTCCCTGATGGGTGGGAGGGGGGTGGGGTCGGTATTCCACGGTTCAAAAGCACAGAGGGTAGAGAGAGAGAGGAGAGGTGGGGAGATCGGCCGAGAGAGAAAAACCGTGGCGCTGATAATCAATCATCGTCTGTCAGGGATTATCGTTCTCGGGGCAACCCCTTTCGCCTTTTTGGCTGGTGGTGCTTCGTGTGCCGTATGTGTCCTTCCTCCCTCCCTCTCCCTTAACATCCTCCCTCCCCCCCCCCCCCTTCTTCTTATCGCTGCTCGATTGGTGCAATTATTTGTGTGGCAGAAACGGACAACAAATCGCCCTCGTCGTCCCCACTGCTCGCACTCTCATCGTCCTCGTACAGTTCGTCCACCTCCTCCGGCTCGTTCGTGTGCACCCGGTCGTACCGAATGCTAGCCAGCCCGGCACTCGAACCAGCACCCTCGCCCCCACCATCACCTCCTAGTCCCCCCGTCCCGGACAGGTCCCCGATGAGGCCGGGCGAACCCTGGAAGCAGTGCACCCACAGGACGTAAATGGCCGCGAACGCAACCACAAGCACTCCGCCGAGAAACGCGACCGACGGCAGGTAGCTGTACACGCGGTGGGCCGGACTGGAGCCGGGTGGTGAGGTGGTCCGTAGTGCGGCGGTCTCGGGTGCTTTCAGTCGACCTACTCCATTGTTCGCACCGGCGCCCGGCTGTAGGCCCGCTGGCCGCTTGTCGTTGATTGACACGCAAATGCGACTTTCGCCACCGGATGCAATCGGCTGGAAGCGGAAGGCGGCCTGACATTCGCTGCAGTCGGTCGCCCGCGGTCCGCTACACTTCAGGCAGGTCGTATGGCACTGGAGACACTGGGGCAGTGGGTCGGTGGTCGGCGCATCAGTTGAAGGACCGCCGTTCATCAACGCTGCGACCACATGTTGCTGTTGGTGTCGTCGACGGAGTGATGACGGTGGCAGTGGTCGCTGACCGTTGATCGCTATTTCATCGATGTCCGCTCGGTGCGCTGTGCCGTTCGCTTCCGGGGCAAGCGGTGCCGACGGGTACGTCCCCGGAGGGCATTGAATATAGCAGCGGCCTTTGTAGTGGTACGCGGTCCGTTTACATTCTGTTTGAGGGAGAGAAACGGGGAAAAGAAGATAGAAAGGACGTTAGCAACTGGCGTGTCATAGTTTGAAGTTTGAATAAAGATGAACAGGACACTAAAATTGATCGACCACATGCAGGGTGTGGGTGTGTGTTTGGGCGGGAAATAGTTTACAAAAGTTTATGGAAAAGCAAACCACCAGATGGAACTAGGGCTAGTGTTTTTACTTGCTAGTGTTACAAGCATGCACCGGCACTCTATGGCCAATTGTAAGTCGCATAGCAATGGGTAGAAAATGATAAAAGTTAAATATATAACAACAAAAAAACTTAACCTAAAGGTGTTAATAAAACTCAGAAGACAAGTAAGGTTCAATCAATAAATCAAGTCAAGAGAACAACGAAAAGGGAAACAAGGAAAGGCAAAACAAAACCAAACTTTCGACCAACTCCAGAACGGAACGTGTAGGGGCGCTGTCCTCTTCTCTCTTTCTTTCTCTATCGTTCTTTTCGCTTACTCTATCATTCCGTTTATTGTGAGTGAATAATAGTATTTGCCGTGCGTGTGTTCAGTTTTTTCAGTGTGTGTATTTATGTATGTGTTGTGTTGCGTTTCTCTTTCGATTTTTATGTTCCTTTTTGCAGCTTTTCCGTAAGCTAAAAGCTGTGTAACGCTCATTCCGGTTATACATACACAAAAACGGGGAATACAAAAGATACAATGGATAATGGAGAAAACAAACAAATCTTAACGTAATCGTACGAGCTAAGGTAATATAACAAAAAAAAAACAAACAAACAAGCTTCTACACTAAACTCCCTCCCATTTACATAGAGAGTAGCAAACAAGA
The DNA here is from genome assembly GCA_000349105.1 of Anopheles epiroticus. Classification (NCBI taxonomy): domain Eukaryota; kingdom Metazoa; phylum Arthropoda; class Insecta; order Diptera; family Culicidae; genus Anopheles; species Anopheles epiroticus. The sequence goes on along the minus strand of KB670103.1, from coordinate 353,327 downwards.
GTGGAACATAACCTTTTCCGTTTTGCAGCTGGTTTTGCTTCCGGTGCCTGTGGCGTAATGGACGGTACTGGATGGAGATTCCGCGCCGTTCCTTTTCCCCCCTTTGTGTCCGTTTTCCTAAAGTGGTGCCTGTGAAAAAGTGAAAAAATCGACACGGCAGCAGAATGCCTTCTTCTTTGCGTTTTGACGGGCCGACCGAGACTGTTTTCTTTTCCATTCCATTCCATTGCTTTGTTTGGCGTTTCCGCGGTTTGTTGTATCGTCTGCGAGTTGTTTCGCATAATAATTTATTTTCATTTTTTCTCTTAATAGTTGTGTTTTTTTTGTGTGTGTGTGTTTGTTTCACTATCCATCGAACCATCTCTACAAACATCTTTTCTTCGCTCTTGTCACCTCTTTCGTCACGTCATTTTGCTTGTTCTAGGGTTTGTTCTGTTATTAATTTTATGTGTTGCGCTTTGGGCGCGCGTTGCTTATGCGTTTTAGTCAATCGTTTCTTTAGTGTTTGCACACTTACCCCTTACCACACCACGTTCGTCTCGTGCTGTCTCTTTAGCCTCCAAAAAAGGCTAATACACGACGAATTGACGTCACTCGCCGTACACTCACCGGACAGTTGCCGGACAGTTACAAAGAAACAGAAGGAAAATAACATAAAACAAACATCATTCCCTCCTGCTCCCTCCCTTTGCCCACTTTCGAGAACAGTGCACAGACGAGCTTAAAGTCTTAAAAGTAGAAATGTGTTGCGCCTTTAAACGTTTGCTTCGCGTTTTACACCTATCTAGATTTGAATTTAGAGTTACTTGTGTTTTGCACATCCCACCTGTGTGGATTTGATGCAATTTTAACATACTACAACGTGTGAGTGTGTTTTTTGTTGTGAAGGGGTTTTCGACTCCGTTTCCTCATCTCTTCGTTCCTTTTCGCTCTTTTGTCTTAATTTTTGCGTTTAATGTTCATCATTGCCTAATTTTGTTTTAAAAAGTTCACAATTTGTTAGTTTTTTTTTTGTTCCTAGCCTTCGTTTGGTTGTTTCCTAATTAATTTCTAATGTTTGCACGTACGCGATTTGTCTCGTCGGTTCGTCCTGTACGTTTTCGCCTATGTACGAGAGAGAGAGAGAGTGAGAGAGAGAAAGGAGAGGGTGCGGTTCCCTTTTATTTATCTACTTTATGTTTGTTGTGTTGTGTTCTGTGAGCTACGTTTAGCTTTGCTCGTCTCAAAATGATCACATTTGTGTCTGCCATGGAGAAGGGACACGCTCGGATCGAGCGAACACGTACGCAAACACTTATCTCGGTACACATTCGATGATACAAAAAACTGCTACGGTGAGCGAATCGCGGTTCGCTATGGGGTAGCGTAGTGTTCTCCCTTCACATCCTTACATTATTTATTTCTGGGTTTTTTGTCGAAGAGTTTCTGCCGTAACACAAATGAACACAAACGCTGCTTTAGATGACACACGAAAGCATTCGCCAAGATGATGGTTCAAAATGTACAGCAATGTCAAATTTGGATGAAAGTTTCCCTACTTCACAACGGAACTTGCTACTTCTTTCGTGTCCTTTTTTGTATGATTTTTTACTTGCACAATCCTTTGGCAGTATGTAAAAATTTCCTCTTCTTCTCATAGCTCGCTACATGCTCCACTTCCGGGGGGGTTTTGCAGTGTTGTTTCTTTCTCCTACTAACCATTTCTGTTTCTTCTAATGGCGCACATTCTATAAGTACAAGCTCTCGGAAAGATCTCATTTTTTTGCCACAGTTTTAAGCACGCAACTGTGACGATGACGTTGTAAATTAACACAGACTTGAAGCAGTGGATATGTGTTGAGGTTTGAGCATGCAAAAATGATGGAAACGAAAAACGGCATTCGATCGAGTGTTTCGCTAAGCTAAAGCTAGGCTAAAGTACGCTAAAGATCACTAAACAGTTGATGAGATATGTGAGTGAACTAAGAAGTATGATGGAAGCCAGACGAATCCTCTCCCGGAGGAGTTCGAGAAGCGATATGACGATGATGAAATGCGTACAATTTGTTCCTAAGCCTGGTTTTTTGGTGTTTGTCAAACAAATTTAATGTTTTTCCTTCGTTGGTGGTTCGTGAAAAATTATAAAGAATGCGAAAGCAATTTCCCGATTTGTCACAAATTGTGTCCCATTAACAATGAACGGCTTGTTACGCGACAAATGTTTGAAATTCATGATCGTTTACACAGTTTGGCCGAAAGATAATCACTGAGCCTTATCTAAACGCACGGGGTTTTGGCATAAACGTTCCGTTCAAGTTGATGAGTTTGCTGCTTAGCAAGAAGATTACATTTCGTGCCGCAAACGAATGTCTCTGCCACCGCACGATTGATCGATGGCGCTAAATTGTCCCATTCCAAATGATGGCTCTTCCTTTTTGTCCTTTTAAAAATCAATCTTTTCCATAGAAGTATGACCGTTGATCTGCACTTTGGATTCGCAATGTAATCAATTTAAAATTGCTTGCAATGCTTCCCCGTGTTTCTTGATAAATGTCTATTTAAAACCACAGAAAACAGAAAACGCACCGCGTGGCACTTTGATAATGATATCAAATGGAATTTTCTCGCCAGAATTATCGTTATCCCTTTTCCAAGAAGTAACACACCAATAATGGCCATTTCTTGCTGAGTGCTTCTGATTCTGTGACTTTACGAGCCTCTGCAGCAGCACTTAACCTCTCTCTCTCCTTTCCGGGGAGGGGGGGGGGGTGTGCTGAGAATTCCATTTTATCTTAAACTTTCCATTTCGCCGAGTAATATGACCGTTGCTCATTGGCATTTTTGTCCCTCTCTCATCGCAAAACCCCGACGGGCGACTAATAACGACTCGCCGTCGTCGTCGTCGTCGTCGTCGTCGTCTTGCTCGTTGGTCAGAGGTTTCTGTAAGTTGAGGCAAAAGCTTGACTCTTTCAAGCGGGTCTTTGAGGCCATCGCTTGACATTTGCATAATGGAGGAGCGAGAGCCTGATTGTTTGAGATTAAAAGCTTGAAACAGGAATAAATTTGGCCCCACTCTTTCAGAAGCGTAAGCGCCCCGAGAACGAGGCGGTAGATGATGCGGATAGTGCGGATTTAATGGACACTGCTCTCCTCCTTCAGCTGGCTTCAGAATGACTTTACTGAGGAGCATAGGAACAGAGAGAGCGAGAGCGAGAGCGAGAGCGAGAGCGAGAGAGAGACGCAGTGTTCTGCTTATGCAGCCGACAGTTGGAAAATGGGTTGACAAGGGGTAGGTGGTTGTGCCACACAGCCACCGAGACACTCGGATGCCATTTTATTGCCATAAGCTACCGAAATTGCAACGTTTCATGTTTTCCTTTCGTTCGATTGTTTCTCCCTGTTTGGGGCGGTTGAGCAAACACGGAAAAAAGGACGCTAAAGGGACGATTTTGCCCTCGCTTTGTTTTAATTTCCTTCCTAACCGACCCTTTCCTTTTCCCTCCCTCACACCTTACCGAGAGCACGATGATCGATCTGTGTGCAGGATATTTATGTTTATCCGCCAAACGGCTCCAAATCAAACCAGACACATTGTATTGTTTGAGCCCGAGTCGGCGACAAATGGCGACGGATTCTTCTGCAGCAGCAGCAGCACACTATAAATCGTCTGTCATTAATTTGTCAATGAAACTTTTATTGGCACCACTCTTGGGGCGGTTGGGGACTCCACACTTACTGCACACAATTTACAGCTTGTTTTCTGCCCTAGACTGGAACGATGTGTTTAGTGGTGCAGCTTATTCGTGCCTTCGAATAAAAAAAAGCTTCACACAATATGAAGATAAAGTTTGGGCAATCGATCAACGTGAAATTGGAGAGCGAGCGTGCCCTTTCCCGCGACAAGATGGATTGAGCTGTAAATATTCACTCATCGATGTGAGAGAAAAAAAGGTAACCCGGAACGATACTCCATCATGCAGAATTATCCCACCCTCTCCACCCAACGATGGAAACAACTCGTTTGAATAATATCTTATTAAAAACATCTAATCTCTCCCATGCCACCACCAGCAGCAGCAGCAACAGCACCGGGCAAACCGGAAGCGCTTTTAAGAAGGCGAAGCGAAACGGAGGGACGCTCAATATCCTATCAATTTCAAAAGCGTTCCCCCGGCTCTCGCTCAATAACAAATTATGATGGACAATCGATTTCCCCCGGCCGTTGGGGTGGGCTTGGTGGGGTTTTCATCCCTCGATAATCAGACAGTCCTCGGCGAAGGTCAGCGGCGGAAGTAGTTAAGGTCCGTACATCCGCACGGCCCTCGCACATCACGCTGTCGATGACAGCAGGAGCGGACGGTGTCCTTGACTGACACGATGGGTTGGTGGAAAATCCTTGCGAATCGATAATGAGGCACGTTCGTCGTGTCCGTGGCCTTGCTCCGGATGGGATCGAAACGAATGCGACACCGACAGCACCGCACCTCGGCTACGAGCGCTGGCATAATAATATTGACGCCCCAAAGGCACACGCCGAAAGCGATTCTTGTTGGTTTTGCGGATGCTGATCGACCCTGGGCCACGGACAAACACCGTCGGCAGCCTAAGCACGGCGGTGCACAGTGTTTATTATTTCATTTAATTTTGCTGTAATATTATCAATATCCAATTACAGTTAATTGCGCAAACCCCTGATTACAACTCCTGTTGGACAAATAACTGAATCTAACGATGGAATCTGTTGGGTTGAGGCGTTTAAAGTAATCAAAGCAAAAGCGTTTGCATCAAACATTTTCCGTTTGTCTAACAATGCATTAATCATTACACCCGAAGAAAAGGCAAGTTTATAGCCAACGGGTAATACCATCAATTTGAGAGCATAAAATGAAACCAACACAAGGGCGCATCCGTGCATCGGCGCGAGAGGCAATAATGTTTGCATCGCATTCAAACAAACCCCGTCATCAACCCGTTCACTCGTTTGTAATGAAAGTATTAGAGTGGAAATGGAAAAAAGGATAAACGTACCGAACCGTACCGCGGTATCTTCTGAGCGCCCACACAGTGCCGCGCTTCTTACTGGCAAAAATCAATTTCACATCTTCACATCCCGTTTCCGAGGCGAAAGAGACTCGAGTATTCAACAGTAACGATTCAGCAACCATCCACCACCAAGAGCACTTTGCAACCATCTGCGATGTGTGTGTGTATGTGAGTGTTTCCATTCACCTCGTCCTTCATCAACCGATTCGTTAAGTTGCCGCCAAACGCAAAAGCTCTTCTTAACTCGCTGTCGCTGTGTCCGTCTGTGGGACGAAAATCTGGTACGAGATCAATTTACTCATGGCATGTGCGCGCACAAAACCCCTAGCATGGGTTTCCGCAACACACAAGAGCAGTACGACAAGTAACCGATCAATATCCAATCGATGGATCGTAGCGGCAAAAATGAATCGCCGTCCCTTGCCAACGGAAAACGCGCAGACACAGAGCGGTCCGAATGCTCGCGCCAGCATTATGGAGGACCGAATCGCAATCAGAAAACAATAGTGGGATAGTCGAGTGTACCCACTGGTGAGCTGTCCTTGCCATGCCATTGCTGGTGAATTAATAATACATTCGCTCAGTGGTCGCTTTCTCGCTTCTGTCGGGCGTGTGCGCTTCGCCTAAAAAAGAAACAAACTAGTGACGGTGAAACAATGCAAACAAACGAGCCAAAGATTGTTGGTTCGATTTCATCCTCCGTTCGCTGGTTACATAGAAAGTGTTCCAAAAGGCAACGGAGTCACCGTACCGGAAGGTCCTTGTTGTATGGAACAAATTTTGTCACAGCTTGATTTCAAACAACCTTTTTTGCGGTTCTCGTCGCACTGCTTCATCCCCTTATCGTTGCGTTACATCACTGTTGGAGTTCTAGCTGTATTCGAAAAAGATTACACCCTTTTTCTACCTTCCTTTGGAGCTCTTTTACCCTGTGTGTGTGTGTGTGTGTGTGGAGTCAATTGCTGTATGGATCATTCTCCCCGCCCCGGGAGACACATTCCACGCTTCGCTCTATTGACATTCGAGAAATGAATTTTAATGAGGCAAATGCTATCCCACTGACACCATTTTCTTCATTTGCTTTTCAGCAGCCACTGCTCCCGTCCACCCGCCTGTTCCCCGCCTGTGCAAAGAGAAGAACTCAAAAGTCGCTTTAAAATATCCCAGACGTAGGCGAATCGGCACAATGAGCCTTGTCGCTGGCGGGGCCACGAAGCAGAGCAGAATCGAGCAAAGCGAAACGAGCTACTCTCGTTGAATACGTTTTGATTTGGCACGTTTAGTGGTAGTGTGGTACAGAGTTTATTAAAACAAGAGCTGTTGTTCTTGCCCTTGTCAAACTATTCATCGAGTGCAAAGGGGAGCAAAAGCTCGATCCGATCGAACGACGACGAAGGCGAAGACGAGCTCTTTTCGGCGGAATGGTTGCAAGTATTAGGAATAATCGTGGTTTGTATCGCTATTTTTCCGATACGCTCAAGCCTCCCTTTGCCGGAGAGAGATGAAACCACCACGCTCTGAAGGCGATCGGTGGAAGCTAAAAGCTCGAGGTAGTAATCCGCACGAGCTAGAAGAAGGTATGCAAATTGAGTTCACTGCAAACTGGATCAGCAAAGCCGGTTGCTGCTGCTGCTGCTGCTACCAACCGAGCGCACGTGCACGCTCTGGCAGGAACTTCTGAGGGGGCGAGCGGATTGGTTGACCCTGTTTGCATATTGAGTAGGGTGTAGAGCAAGAGCATAATAATGCTGTCTCGTTTGGGGAGTGCCAATTTTGCATCCGTTTGCGCTGACGGCGGAGACGTTAGATACTATCACGCTGCACCGGAGCCAAGCCCGGCGGCGCGCTTTTTCGGAAAATGGGCTGAAACGGAACGGAGCAAAGGGATCACAGCGAGAAGGGGGAAGTGGATCGCAATAGTGGTAAGGGTTAGGGAATGGAGACTGTCGAAATTTCACTCAACCGTTTACCCCGGTTTGTGTTCCATTAATTTAACATCATTCGTACAGGTTTGGCACGGAAAGCACACAAACCCAGATAGGAAATCCTACAGAGTTCAGAGTATATAATGCTTGCAGCATAGATTTGTTCGTTTCGGTGAAGACCACCGTGTACAGTGTTTCTCTCAAGCCATATTGCTATGCGATAAATTGAATCTGATAAGTCACATCTACCGTATCAACTTGCAACAATAATCCGTGAATTTCGCTCTGATAAAAGAATAAAGCTGTAATTGAACATAAATTTGCAGGAAATTATTTTTGATTAATTATTTTGAACTTCCTTGTTCCTATTACTACATGATATGAATCTCAAACAAGTGATAAAGCGACGAGTTTTACTCCAATTTGCACTTGAAGAATATACTTTAACACAACAGTGTCATTCGCAAACGATGGAGACGCATGGTAGTTTACAACTTGAAGCTTTTTTTTACCTTCCAAAATGATGTCGATCGATTAAAATAAAAGGTGATGTGACGAAGTGATGTGCAAAAAAAACCTAATGTACGCTAGGATTTACGATGGCTCGGATGCATAGTAAATTGAACGAATTATACAGAGACGATAGCTTACCGAAACTAGCCTGACCCATATATGTATATGATGTAAAATATATTCACTTAGCGAAAAAATGGTCTAATTTAAACCTAAGCTAAAACTATCGTTTTGATATTTGTATCTGCCTGCCTTCATAACCAGTATGTGAGAATAGTGAACGTTCATAAGAATAATATTTTACAAATTATATATTTACTAACAATGTTAAAGAGTATGGAACGGGTGATTTTCTCGCTACTGGATAAAACAAGGGGCAAAGTGTGGATGATCACCACGTACACATACACACACATACATACAATTACTCCCTCGTGCGGTAAAGCAACAAAGCAAAACTTTGGCTTCAATCAGGCGGAAAACTCGATTCTGTGGGAGTGTTTGCTGCCAAATGGCTTGCTACCAAAGCAAAAGGGCGTAACAGATTTTGAATGACCGAATGAAAAGAAGGTAATTAACGCACCTGCGGCCATGTTCGTGTGAGACACACGCACATACACATACACGCACCGAGAGCTCGATTGGATTAGCTAATTTCAAATGCTGCTCATCCGCCACCGTTTGGTGTTTTCCGAAAGCTTCCAGTTCTTTCCCCCGTTACATGCCGATTTGCCGCGGGATTACGGGTTCGTGTGTTTTTGCTCTTGCTTTTGCTTGTTTGGCGTCTTTTGTTTTCCTCTCCGCTTCTCTCCACGCGCACACGCTTGCACGTTTGATGATGTTGCTATTTGACGGTTGCTGTTTTCTGTTCTGTTCAACGCTGCACAACGTTAACGATTACCTACTACCGATTGAGCTTACTTGTCTGTCGGAGTAAAACTGTGATATGAACATTACAAGCAAGGACAAACCTATGCAGCTGGCGGCATCGAACCGTGCGCAGGATACCGCCGTCACATCGTTCGATGAGGTCCGCTGCACCTCGCTGTGTCCCTCGCCGATCTGGAGGAGCGAACACAAAAAAGAGCAAAATGAGGTAATGTTTAAAAAAAGGCTTAATTGGATGTAAAAGACCGCTGTGGGCTTACCTGCTGCATATCTCGCCACTGATCGCTTGTTACGCCGCTGTCGAACTCGAGCGCATTGTGTTCCATCTCACCGTCGAAGTTACTATCATAACCGGGCTTGCCGAATCGGATCGGATCATTTGGCTGGGCGGGTATTTCTGTGCCGTAGAATATAAGGTCCCACTGTGTAATTTGAGCTGTGTGTTGATAGGCGGGAAGAAGCGAACCGTTAATAAAATGTGTGCAACAATTGGAGAATGAGAAAACATTAGCATAAATACACAAATGATTGAAAAGAAGTATTTAAATCAAATAATATTTGGAACAAAGAGTACAATTTGAAACAGAACACTAAAGAACTATAATAAAAAAAAACTGAAAACGTGTATAAAAACGAACATCGCTACGCTCCATACGAACATATCATTTGCGTTATGATGTGCTTCCGATAGGAAAACTTTTTTAATTCACCTATCCAATTAAAACTTTAAGTGACAATCTACACTCCAAAATCAAATAAACTGCGAGACCATCGTGTTTTTTTGCACTATCTAACAAGTGGATACTATACAACACGAACGAACCCAATAGTGCACACCGAGACAGGGCACAAGGCATCACGACATGAAGTTTCACAGAAAAGTTTTCAAATTTACGATGGAACGGATAGGAACAGGTGTAATGCCGTTTGTGCTATATCGAGGAATAAAAATGCCGGTGTGAAGATGGTACTTCCCTGCCACACGGCCCGCTGGCACACGGCACCAGTGGTTGGAAAGTATCTTCTAAGCACACCATAATTAGTTAATTTAGTTAATGTCTTGTGAAAATATGCGAAATCTTTGCCCCGGCAAGAAATCACACCAACGACAACGACTTATGTCGTTCGGCAGCGAACGTACAGGAATGTGCCGACACCCGGCCAAGGAGGCGCATGACATGATCCTTCCAAACGGCTCCCCGCGTGTGCATGTGTGCCTATTCTGGGACAAAACTTTATCGTACCACAGAGTTTGGCGAACAACGAGCAATGGCAGTGGCAGGGGCACGAGTTATCACCTTCAAATAGCACGTGAGATGGTGACCCCACCCTTCCTGCTGCTCCGGTCTGGAATGTGTAGTACACGAGTACTTTGTGCGATGTAGGTAAAGTGGTGGAAAGGTTGTTTGGTTTACGATTTTCATGGTGCTGTGCAGCGCATATTTTTCTCTTTCCACAAGCTTAACACAAACACCTTTCTCGTTCTGCTGGTCAGATGAGAGTGAAAAATCTTTAAAGCGATTTCGGGAAGGCGCATTTTTCCTTGCCCGAAAAACCGGAACTCGGTGCTCCGGACACTTCGTGTTGTTTGGCGTCAACGGAGCAAAGTTACTTCAACGTTCCAGCAGGAAAAACTTATCCCACCCGGCACCGAGTAGCTCCTGATGAGTTGTGTTCTAAGTCGGTGCACACTCGGAATCTCGTTGGGATCTTGCTACTGATGAAAAGTTTCACCTTCAACCACCAACCGACCATGTGTTTCAGTTGTTACGAAAACTTTTCCTCGGCTTATATCCGCTGGGAGATGCAGTCGCTGCTCGCAAATATACAGACAAACACCGCAAAGGATTGAAGACAAGTCTTAAAGTAAGGGATACAGAGACGGAGATTCGTTCCGCCAAGAGTTTGTCTCTAGTAAGGGGTACTTTTCCCTGACGCCATCCGGGAGGAGGCCGCGCACTATGGAACGCGTGCTTATGCAACGATCCTATTTACCTGTTGGCAAACACCCGGCCCTAAGGCCTTGGTGGTGATGGTTAGAGTGTCGACTCTTTGCCCTGCCCCGATGACGTGGCTGAATAAATTTCCCAACGGTTTTGGGAACAACAGTAGATGAGAAACCGTCAAAAAGTTTATCGTTTTCCCTAGGGTGGCTTAATGCTATCACCAACCAGCGAGATCGGGCGACGACATTCATTTTCGCGGGCACTCTTATCGGACAAGTGCTCCGTGCGCGGAGGAGGTTGGGGAAGGAGGGAATGGGTAGATTTATATGCCACTGGTTAGCACCGACGTTGTCGATAAATCAATGTTTGATACCAGCAGCTCAACGGTGGAACAGAAAGGAAAAAAGACGCCACCAGTAGATTATGTGTTAAAATGGAGTTTTCACCCCATTTTGAAAATGTCACACACTCACACATACACACACTCGGGTGAGTATAAATACTCTCGAGAGTTACGCGAAATTGGAATTCATTATTCATAAGGCGGGAGCGGTAAACGGAAGATAAATCGGGACCCACAGGAAGGGGAGTACTTGTTATCTCTGAAATCACAAGCTATATGCTACGAAGGGTGCTTGGAAACTAACACACTTGTTGGAAAGAAAATCACTACTAAAAGAAACCAATGAACAAACGATCAAAACGAAAATGGGAAACAACAGAAGATCGCCAAGCGGAAGAAAGACACGCTAATAAGTACCCTTTCCGTGCTTTTGATCGTTGGAGGACGAGATGAAGGAGCTTTGCGTGCGGCTGTAGTACGGCGAGGAGACGTACGACGGCGGAATAGGCTGTAAGCTGGACGAAATTTTGCGCGGTATCGCATCGATGATGTCGGAATCGGGGAAGAAGATCTTGGCCCTGGAAGGTTTGCCGAGCGAGGTTCCCCCCGGGCCTCCGGCAGAAGTGCCTCCCGAGCCGAGCATAATTCCAGGTGGAGCCGGTAATTTGGAGCCGGAAGTCATCGCCGGTTGGCCCTTGCCAGACGGCTGGTAGTTGTTGGAGCTTGCGCCGGCTGAGACCGAGCTTGTCGCAGAGGAAGAGCTTAACTTCACGACCGGCGGTGGCAACGGTGGCGGCATTTGTCCTCCCATCTGCACGCCGTGAAGATCGTGCTCGTCGCGGATGGAAGAGTAGGGCTGCAGCTCGGGGTAAAACTGTTGTATCTTGTCGTACTGCTGAAAGACCTTTGGTATGCGTGCGTTGATGGAGGATGCGGCCGGATAGCGGTCGTTGTATGTTGGGCTTGCGGTTACGCTGGTACTGCCACCACCGAGCGAAACCGTCGAAGCACCGCCATTGCTGCCGCCACCCATAAGCGTCATCACACTCTGCTGCAGTGCGATCGTGGAAGATGACAGCGTGGTTGATGTGCCACTGCCACCGGCAGCCGTTGTTGCGGTGGTGGTTGTGGTTTTGCGTCCTCCAGCCCCACCGGTCGAAGCTCCCGATGCCGAGGAGGAGGAGGATGATGAGGGGGAAGATGACTTTGAGGGGAAACCGTTCTGTTTGACCTGCTTGGGGGCCTTGATAGCGATCTGCTTATCCTGTATGTTGGAGGTGGCCGCATGGTATTTGTCCCCTTTGCCGTAATTAATAGTTTGCGGCGGTGGCGGTGGCTTCTGTTTGGAGGAGGGATTTTTTCGGCCACCGGCGTTCGTGCTGCCGGCGCCATAGCTGTTGAGGTACATGTTTGCCGTGGTCTGCTGGTTGACTGACGTCGACGCAGGCCGTGCGGTTGTGGTTTTCGAGGAATTCTTATTTGACTTGTTCTTGTTGTTCTTTCCTTTGTTGCCACGATTACTATTTCCACTGCTACTGCTGCTGCTGCTGCTGCCGCTGCTAGTGGTGCCCGAACCGTAGGTCGGTGTCATGCCGTATTGAACGGACACCGACGAGGAGCCCGTTTGATGATACTGCGTCTGGTATTGTAGCTGTTGTTGCTGCTGTTTACGGTTTGGTTTCGAAGCAACCGACGAGGAAGAGCCGGACGACGCACCGACCATACCGGACGACGATGCGGAAGAGGCAGCGGATGAGGAAGAGTAGTAATTCTTTGATCCTCCGGCGCCCGTGTAGCCGTTGAAGCCGGCGGCGGGCAGGATCGGTGGCAGTGCGGGCGTTGGTGTAGAATACGGTCTCGAGACGTTAGGTGGATCGTTCGGATTCGGCGGAATGCTCGTACCGTAAAGCACCAGCGACCAGCCTCGGATGACCGAGTATCCTAGTGTCCGGGGGCAGCGTGCGTGTGTTTGGAGAAAATCGATTCAATATTGGTAAAGCACAACAAGACCGTGGAAAGTGTTCGGCGAGTGCCGCAGAACGGTTATTCGCAACAAGAAACGATGTTAGTTTTAATTAAAATCGATCCAACGCTCATTAACATCCTGCATCAGGCACGGTATGCGCTCCGACCTGCAATTGCTTCGGCCACTTCGGCAATTGCCGTAGCAATTGGACGCAGCCGTCGGTGATAGGCAATTGGGAGAAATCCATTTATACGGACCGGTATGATTAATGGTTCATTTGAATGCAAGAGTCATTGTGCTAGGGTGCGGAACTGCATTGATCTGTCGATGATGATTGTGACATCATTTAAATTAAGTGACAGGTCTGTCGGCAATTATAGCTTGTTGGGGGGTTCATAAAGATTTAAAGCTACGTTCATTTTAGCACCTTAAATTTATCATTCAATGCCAGGAATGAGATCTAATCCAGCCTTGTTCATACGGCTTCATGTGTGTTTTAGCAAGACTTACCTAACAAACGGCCTTCGTTGTGAATTTCCAGCTGCCAGGTACCGTGCGGTGCCTCGCCCCACGTGTGCACCGACATGAATGGCCACTGATTGAACCCGGACCGCGACAAATCGTGGGATCTAACGTTCCCGATATGCAGACAAATGGCGTCATAGGCACAAACAGTCGAAAAACGGCAAAAGAACGGAAAGAGAAGAAAAAAAGATTAAAGTCAAACAAATTGGAGCCAGCCATCCAGTGCGGATAGGACGGCAATGAGCAAGCAGCTGCTGGCAGAAAAGATTCCTTCTCTTTACCTTGGCGTTAGCAGCGTGACCCGCGTGCCGGATGGCGAGGTTAGGAAGATTTTGATATCGCCACGTCGTTGCGAGGTAAGGGTGATTTTGGCCTGTACGTGCTCGAGATAGTTCACGCCCATGCAGTGCTCCACGATCAGCTGGAGGGTGACTTTGGTTCGGGGAGGTATTTGTCTGCAACGGCACAAGGGAACGAAAAAAGAAAGCAACGGTACGTAACCGTTGAGTGAATGTGTAAGCAAAAACCCGAACCGGTACGAGCCCGGTTCCGACCCAAAATGTGCCGTTGCGGCCAAGCGAGAAACTTACTTGTCCAGATGGCGGGCGTTGATTTCGCAGACCTGCTGCTCCGGGACGGTTTTCCAGGTGCGTGCCAAACGAACCATAGCCGCTGCATCCATTAGGCCGTAACCGAACGAATGAGAAACCCGTCGACCGACACCGTTTACCGACCAGTTCGGATCGATTAGGTTGCCCGGTTTGGCCGTTCTGACAACTAGAAAGAGGACAATAGAACCCCCACCGGAGAAAAAAGGATACGAATGAAAGACTGCTTCCCGGTACGGCCGGAACGATAACGAACCTTTTGCTCGAGCTAAATTTCATTCCGAAAGGAATTTGCTCATGCGAGGCTAGCTAGCGCATTCTAGCGCTGTGAAGGGAGAGATATGAGCGTTGTTTAACTTACCGATATGTTGTAGATCACGCCAGGTTAGATTACGGTTGGCTTCTAGCACCAGTGCCGCAATGCCGGCCGCCAGTGGAGCCGATGCCGAGGTGCCCGTGTGGGACGACGTACACGTATGGTGAAGATCCGTTGTGATCACCTGTTTCTCGTTCGTGTTCCCGCTGCTGTACGTGGTCGCTAGTGTTGAGCTGCACATTTCCGAGAACCTAAGGCGACAATAAGAACACCACCACGCCGATGGTAAACCACTGTCAGTATTTGCACACCCGTCAAATATGAAAGAACTACTCACCAAGGCACCTGACCCTCCTGTGAGGTGGACGATATCGAAAGCGTCCAGATGGAGTTGGTGTAGCCATCACAGTTGCAGTTGTCGTGCTCGCGACCTCCGTTGCCCGAGGCCCAGATGAATATGGAGCCCTTGCCGCCGCGCCCGTTCCGCACACCCTCGATGAAGGCGCGCGTCGCCAGCTCGCCCGGTCCGTCCACAGTTTTACCGTCGTCGTCCGGACCCCAGGACGCACTGTAGATGTCTATGTGCTGCGAGTTGTGGCCCAGCGAGCGCGCCTCCACGATGTCGGTCACGTCACCGTCCAGCATTCGCACGCCGCCCACCTTCGCACCGTACGCGATGCCAACTGCGCACTTGGAATTGTTCGCCGTGGCCGCTACCTCACCGGCACACCGCGTTCCGTGTCGGTTCGAGTCGGTCAGATCGTAGTGCGGCATCGGATCGTTGTCTGAGCTATTTACATCGTACGACGCGTATGGATCCTGGATACGGAAAGGGGAAAGAGCGGCAGAACACGAAAGATTATTTAAACCGTTCAAACTAGTGTACACAACTTTGAGCGCTCGAAACAGAAGTTATTGAAATAGTTCTCCCGCACTATCCAGGGCGATGAACGAGTCACACTGTGCTCATCACAAAGCGTTTACATGCCGATGTGTTTGCTGACCAACGCTGGCAAACATCATATGCATCGCTGGTTCGCTGCCTGTAATCCCCAAACTGTTGACTCTACCTGCTACGAGTGTTTTTATTGATGTGAAACTACTATCCACCGGGATACACGAACCGGCACCATACCACACTGCCGCACGGTTCACGTCAACCATACACGTTAACATATTTACATTGTTCTCTCGACTGTAAAGGATTTGATGTTGACATTCGGAGGCATGTGCACACAAAAAATGGAACCTGTGGTCAACGGGATGAGCAAAACAGATATAAGCTGCGTCATCCGTCAGCGGCATGAAACAGGATTAATTTTGATGGAAATGGTTGTTTCATGGGATTTTATTCACCAGTAGGCAATCGTTATGCATCCACGCCACTCCAAAGCGCAAAACACGTTCATCACCGCTTCTGGTTGGCGGTTAACGCGAGAACGCGAGATGTAAATGGAGTGAACTAGGTTGTTTTAAAGCACAATCCAATGAAGGGATTTAAATTCATTTCTCTTGTTGTGCTCCGTTTTCTACTACTCCTCAAGCAGAACGTCCAAAACGCACAGAAAACAGAGGGCAGAGCGTAGCCCCACTTTCTGAGGATATCATTCAAAACTAGGCCTTTCGAAAGACAAGATCAGTATAAATATTCATGCGCACGAAAACACGTCAAGCAGTGCATCGTGACTGGCACACACGTACCGATCTGTACTCGAGTTCTGTTCAAACAGTCGCATTTGCACTGCGAAAAGGTACCAAGGCCTACCTACAGCACAACCCGAAAAAAACTGTAACGCCGTTGGAACTCTCCTCGCATGCAGTGGAGAAAGAACGAGTGCAATTAAAAATTCTGCACACGACAGCTTACATCGTTGCGCCCGACGAGGGATGAACGGGAAAGAATATAACCGTTCTTTTAACCTTCCAAAGCAAGTAAGTACAAGCAGGCCACAACTGGTCGGTGGGTCCTGCATAGCTCGTGTTGGGTAAAAATTTGTTTGCACTCCCTGGAGGTGAAATGCGGAACAAACGAAACACACGAGAGCACGAAAACTCATCACACAGATGGTAAGGAGCGGTCCGTCGGTTCGAGCGTTTGGTCCGAGGTCGGTCTCCATCATAAAAAGCGGAAGAGCTCCACAGCGCTAGTTGAACTAACTCTCTAGAGCTAGTAAACTTTTTCATCCACCAGGTAGGTGACAGGTGGGAATTTTTACACTCTGTTTGATCTCTTTTTTCGTATCCGACATGATTAGGGTGCGGTCCTGTTAAGCTCTTTTTGTTTCGGTTCGGTTATTTTCGTGTTGAACATCTGTTGCATCCCTGTGTGTCACACGCCATCGTTTAGGTGCCTTATTTTGCATTTTAATTTCAAAGGCGAAAATGGTACTTAACTAAAACAAAAACAAAAAAAAATAAATTAAACTTAACACCACTTCAACTCACATAGTTATGCTCCAGATCGGGATGATCCGACTCCAGCCCGTCGTCCAGAATCGTCACCACAACGCCCTTCCCCGTAACGCCTTCTTTCCACGCAGGAATCACATTCATGTCCAGCCCGTTGCCGCGGTTCTGCAAGAGTTTCAATTTTGCGAAAGTTACCATAAAATGTCCTGGTGGCATGAGGCAACTGAACAGCTTACCAAGTACCACATTTCGGGCCATTTTGGATCGTTGAGCTGGATGGGCAGTTGGTACGATGATTTTGTCAGTGGTCGGAAGTCACGCTTTTGACGCGATTTGGCTCGTTGCTGTTTCGCCCACCGTACTCGCCGATCCGATTCCAGCCTTTGCTGGTGAGGTTTGGAGGGACTGAGCGACCGCTTGTGCAGTCGACTGTGCTCGAAGTGGTAGTGTTCGTGAAAAATCTGTGAAAGAAAACCATGGGAAAATTCGAATGAAAATCATAGAAAAGATGCGATACTCAAGGTGAAAGAAAATGAGTGACATTTCAAAGTACACGATATGGCAGCTGGAAGTAATGTGATGTACGTTCAGCATCGTCACGACATGTTCCATTGCCTTTGATAGTGAGAACATCGACCTGAATTAAGTGAGAACATAACGACAGCTTTTGCTTCAAATCAAAAACAAAGGATTCCACATTTGACTTCTAAAAGTTGTTATTTTTTTGTTGTTCCTCCCATCGTGCAAACCTAATTAGTAAGTAAAAGCACGAGAAAGGATCATCCCAACCGCATTAGCGTGATGTAAGTAACCGAAACGTTCCTTCTTTTTCGGACGCTCACCTTTACCGCCAGATGAGGGCATTTCCGTTTCCTGCGGTGAGCCGTAAATTCATTTCCTCATCCCCTTGATTATACCGTATCGTCTCCAAAATGGACAGATTAAGAAGTAAAACACACCTTTTTTGTTTCTGTTTATACATGCACCGCGAAAGTAGCGTGATCGTCCATGCTTTGGCGTGACGTTGAAGAAGGAAAAAACAAATCGCTGGCAAGTTAAGCTTTTTGCAAACCCGTCGTTCTCTTTCTGTCCCCTTGGGATATTTGGGCTTTTATTAATGAGTTCGGTAGCGAGAGTTTTTAAATTAATTTTCATAATTGAAAACGTAATTCCAACCAACGGACCAACGGATTAAAATACCCCACAAATGTTGGATTGATTGTGGCATCGTACGCATCGAAAGCGTTACTTTATTTCGTAAAGTGAAATGTAATGTAATGAAATGTAAGAAAAGTGTTTTAAAAACTGTGAAACAAATTAAAATCTGTCGAATGTTGTGGTGCCTTATTGAGTTGTGACTAACACTCTGTGAATGACACGAACGCTCCCGTTGAAACAACGTTGCACGAAAAACCGCAACATAAAATCCGGAATGTTACACCTTGCCCTGATTGGTTTCCCACAGCTACAGGAAAACTTTCAAAATGGTAACGAAACAATTTCGAACATTTCCAGCTCTCGCCTAGGAAACCGGCCAACACTGCTGCTCCTCTAGCCGACACCGAATAAATAGTGCTTCACTCTTCAATGCTGCTGCTAATGAATTTAATTTAAAAGCAATGTTTCGAGCCCTTGCATCCTCATCCTGACTTGCGGACTTTCAATGACTCCTTCGCCCCCGAAACTTCCCTCCCATACGGTGCGGGTTCTGGAAAAGGTTGTTAAGCAAGACGACGTCATGCGAGTGCATGTGTGTAAGTTGTTCCTGTGTTGTCCTGTGGACCAACCCTCCCAGCACATGACGAGATGGTGGAAGCTGCTTTTTTACGGAAATAAAAATGGAATGAGTTTATTGGGTTTACGTTCCACTTCACAACCATTTCCACCCCATTGTCTGACGTAGGTAAAAAAGGTACAAAACACAGCAAATGGGTAACGGTCCACGCAGCATTGTGCCAATATTTGTGGGGCATTGTTTCCGAAAGAATCAGACAACCGGGGAGAATTGAGGGCAAGGGTCGTTCGTGGTGACGGGCGGTAAAAGTAAACGCACAAACCGAAAACAGTTTATGGAGTATTGTTGTACTGTTGTAGGATGTTTAAAATGCGGAAACGAGACGCTTCAAACGAGCCATTTTTAGTGCGATTTTCTTCTTAATCCTCCCCAGGAAGTTCAGGGAATTCGCCATACTCTAGTGAATTTCTGTATGGAAAATATGTTCCACAATTAAATCGTAAAAACGAACACCATTTAGCCCGAAACAGCTATCCCGAACCCGTCATGCCGATGAAATACAATTCATTTACAATACAACCAAACAATGAATAAATGCTTGGCTGTGTTTGCTCTTGAAAGGGCGTTGAACAGGCCACCCAAAAAATGTCACTTATGCATGTTTTGGAGATGGAAGGTAGGGGCTACATGCAGGGGGAATAGTTTTGCTATCCTTTGAAATTAATGTTGTATTATTGCAGAGAACCTTTTATGATTTATTGCTAACATACAGTTTTGCAAAGTAACATGAGGCTCGAGAACAGAGGTTACCAACAAAAGAGGACCTTTGTTCATCGATATGTACGAACCTGTTCTCGAAAGGTTAAGTTGCTGGAAGGGCCATAGTTGCCAAGTGTGCCTGCGTGTGGTTGACACAATCCGGCCAAGATTAATTTCAATATTCAGTGGCTCGTGTATTAAAGTGTGCCTCATAATAATGGAGTCCACAGTTTTAGAACTATTTTATAAGAGTTGGTCTATTACGTCCTCTCCATGTTTAAATCGTTGGTGCGAATGTGTGAAATAAAAAAATTACAATCATCAACCAGTGTTAAACAATACACTAACTCATGGTGAAGCGCTTTCCACACGCAAAGAGATACCATCAGGGTTAGCTTGACGATGGATTTGAAGACAGGACGGATAAGTGGCGAAATCATTACTCTAGCAAACTTTACTCTCCCCCTGCTTTCAAAAAGCTGCTTTCTTACCACAACGTGCACCAACTGCCAGCATGAGATTCTGGAGATGAGAAATTTAATTACTTCTACTTTGAAAGTACACACACACACACACACACGCATGGCACTAACACTTTGCAAATAGCGACAGCTGCGAATGTGTGTTGCGATCAGCAGACAACACATCCGACAACACAGCATGCACCGGGAGCATCGGTTTTGCGGGCTCCCCACAGCCATTTAGCAACATAGTTTCTTATGCTCGGGTGGGACGGTGGTCGACGGTGGCAGGGCCATACACACAGACAAATCATTACATATCAGACGAAATCTGCAGTGACTTTGCCCGTCTAAGTGTTTTTGCCGTTTTTGTGCCCTGCTCGGTGCACGGAAGTGCACGGAAGTAATTTAGCTCGTAATTTCGGAAGGATGTGATGGCGCCCTTCACCTCACTGAAAAGGACCTCTCCTATTCTTCCTGCGTGGTGGGAAGGTTGCACTTTTTGTTATCTTATTGCGTGTGAGGAATGTGTTGAGCACAATCAGAACACATGGTTTCAGCAATAATGCACAGATAAATGCACCGTGGACGGGAAAGCTATTTTGCAAAGTCTGTTGACCGACCGAAAGGGGAAAAGGCTAACCCTTTCCGCCCTTGGAAAGCACGTAAGCCGTGAGTTGTGTGTCTCTTGGCCCACTTCAGGATAACTAATGATCGAACGTCGTTAAACAAGTGGTTGTCCTTTTTGTGAGAGTCAATTGGTGACACTTTTGAGAAATTGTGTTGCTGTCATCCCAAGCACTGGCACCGCACACAGGACGGAGAGATGGGAAAATCATTGTAGGTAATGTGTAGAAATTAACTACAGCTCGGTTACTGCAAAATATTGGAAGTAAGCCGAGGCGGATGATTGATGATCTGACTGTTGTCTTCTACTGTTTGTAGCACACATGGCGATGAAGGAAGGATCTAATAACCCTATCCACAATTTACGTTACTTTATATTATGACACTTAGTATCTTTACAGCGTATAGAGTCTTAGAGCAATAACATGTTTCACAGCGTCTCTGCATTATTTTGAATACATTTGGTCTTTAGTATATCCTAAAGCAGATTACAAAGACAACGGTTATTAATGATCGCGCTGTCATGATATATTTATCCCATCACTTTACCGCTCATTTTGTTGGCCTTTCACTTATCATAAAACTTGTAAATGACCTTTTTGTGAAAAAGTTTTTGCTTTATTTCGTCTAATAGCTTCCCCACACGCCCTCTAACCATTGAGAAGATCAAATGTCTCACCCCGGGAAAAAGAAAAAGAACAAAAAAGGAACCCAATTTTCCATCCTAATCACCGCGCGCGGTGTGCGTATATATGTGTGTGTGTTTGTCGACTGTTTTCCAGAAGGTCCAACTTTTCCAATTAATTAACTGCTGCGGACTAGCGGACAATATCGGTTCTATTAGTTGCTGCTTTCGGGGGTCTACTTTTTGTCTCTCTGTTTTGTTTTTGATAATGATTTGTCCCAATCTGTAATTAGTTTATTTTTACTTCTATCCTTTCTCTTCTTCACCCACCACCTACACCGTTTTGCAACTGACAGTTGACCTGATAAATAAGGATTATCACAAAAACGGCGACAAAAAAGGGGAAAAAGCTTCTCTAAAGCTTTTCGTTCCTTATCACGATCGTGTTGTTAATCACAATGGACACAAAATGATACAGGCTCATCAGAAAACTTTTCACTTTGACCTCGTTTTTCTTCAACGAGGAGTCATCTCCTTCGTTGCATGTTTCACTAGTGGAGTACGTAAATATCGTTGACAGTGAGGAAAAAAAAACCTAAAGTTAGATAATAAATTACACCTTAAAGAACGAACTGAGCCAATCTGATTGAGAACAAAAAAAGAAGCGGCCTTTAAACCTTTGCCGTTTAATTTATTTAGTTATAGCAAGTAAAAAGAGCAACAGAGCACGAACAATCATAATTAACACGTTACAAAGCGGGGTTGAGTTGTTCAGTTCATTCACACAACAGTAAACGAAGCGAAGACATTTAAAAATGAAGAACTAAAACCGTTGGCACCACTCTAGGGTTTTCTTTACCGAAAGCGTCAGACAAGCGCTGGATCGTTCAATTACAATTGTTTCGCCTCTTCCCGAGCGCCACAAAACAACGGTCCTTGTACAGTCAAGTAACAGCAGAGCTACCCCCCCTGCAGTGGTTTTGGGTGAGAAAAAATAGACATTTTCTGCCATTTTTTCGTTCAAAAAGCTTCAAAGGCGGAAAAAGTGCTTAAAAAAGTCGAACTAAATTAAATTACAGTTCGCTGACCGCTTGACCGGTCCGGATTTACCACTCACCGGGTCTGCACAAACGCGCGCACACACACATACTACACACCACTTATCTATAGACTGTCTTTCTAAAATGGCTGGTAAATGGCTGCTGTTGTGTGGGGAAGAAGAAGAGTGTGTTAGAGCAGCAACAAAAAAGCTGTGTCCCATTCGCGGAAAGTTGTTCCATTCAGACATGGAGCCAGCTTCACACACACACACACATACACACAAACACACACACATAACACAGTGGAGAAGGGATTTCAAAAAATTTTAAAATAATGACATGATAACAATTTTTGGCAAACGGCACCGATATAACTGACGCAGCAACATGAACCGCACCGTCACCATCGCCAGCATCGCGAGACGGAGACTGCCGTCTTGGCAACGGACGGTTTTTTGGGAAGGATTTTTTGTCTATCCAGCCGGCAGAAACCGTCTTGGTGGTGGCGCGTTCAGCCAGTGTTAGCCCGTTTCTGCGGACAATATTCAGGTCAGCAAATTTGGAGCCTCAAGACTGGAGCGCCCGGACAGGGAAGACTGGGACGGGACGGCTATTGCACACTCCATCATCTTCTTGCGCCGGTCGGCACTTGTCGTCTACTAAATGCAGGCAAATGCAGGCTGCCGCAAACATGCCGGAAACGACCACAGCGACAGCTCCGGTCAGTGACTTCTCTGACAAGACGGGGAGGGAGAGACGAGCATCTGCAGGACGTTTGCATGCACTGGAAACCATTTGTCTCGGCAGGGCATGAAAATGAAAGCATTTGCTACGGCCGCAAAAAGACATTAAGGTTAAAAACCGATCCGCTGCAGGAAAGAGTCGTAAAACTTCTGCCCGACGATACAACCTCCTGCTTTTCCATTTGGAGGGGAGTTTTCCGCCTTCGTGTGGGGATGCGACCACTTTCCACAGCCCATCTCTGTGCTTGTGCATCGCCAAAATGCAGCGATGTCTTTATGGCATTCTTTTCACAGCTTTTGTACCACACGAAGTGTAACGCTTTTCGATGCTGGCAATGACTGGAGAGTGCGATAGTACGCTCTAAGACAAATCGTCGCAACGGAACTGCTGGCAGGAAGAGAACGTCGCCCCATCGTGACGGGGTGGAAATTCGGTGCTGGCAAGGAAGCGGCACACAAGCCTCGCATTAAAGGGTAAAAAGGGTTTATTTTAATCTCTCTCATTCTCTCACCGGATATATACAATGTTCAACACAACTGCAGTGATTGCGCCATAACTCACGTTATACGTTTGAGCGATAACACCGTCCGTCGGGATGCCAGAGTCCTTCCGAAAAACATCCTCTTAAGAGGAAACTGTACACAACAAATGAAGATGTGAGACATCATTTGATTAAGTAAATCCCACAGCTTGTAGATGGATTACACGGTCACATCCTGGCCCGTTCAACTACCGACAATGCTGTTTGCAATGATTTATCACCATGCAGCAACAAACGATAGTGACAGCTTAAAGAGGCTCGATTAAGTGATAGATTATTCATTACGCACGACGGAGCGTTTCGGAAGAACCGTTTGCGAATCATGACAATCAAAATGTATTTGATTCATTTAGGAAAACCCTGGAAACAGTCTTAAGGAAGTAAGCACAACAGCTTGAACCCGAAGGAAATGAGTTTTTCCACGAACCAGTTTTCTGCAACAGCAGTTCGCCCTGCCCTCCCCCCTTTTCCACCTGTTTAATGGCTCAATCGTAGACAATGCCACGATAAATCCGTCGGCTTTACGTAATAGCTCCTCCAAATCGTGCTGCTGATGCTGCTGCCGCTACTGCTGCCACTGGTGAGTACCTTTACAAATATTGTTTTATTGTAGCGAGCAGAAAAGGGGGAATGGGGAGAGCACGCAAAATGAAAGCGATTGGAAAATCAATAACGTTCGGCTCGCTCCACCCGGGCAGGGGATGAAACAGCCAGCATCCGGTCCGGCCTGCCGGTGGCCCCGGGGTTGCAGTTGGCACCATCACCGAACGGAAAACCCTCGCTTTCGCAATCTGATCCACTAAACCGATTCCTATGAATAATTTATGTTTTTGTCTTTAGCCTTCCGGGCCAGCTCTCCCCATCCTGGTCCAGCGCCACACCTTCTGCGGTGTATTGATCATTTTTTATCAATCTTCATAACGGGAGAACACGAGGCGGGCACACACACACACATATATATATAATATATTACTCGCAGCACAACGTGTGCCTATGACGTGAGATTGTGAAACAAAAACGATGCCCGGGGAGTTGATGTATGTTGCGTCAACGTCAATTGAAATCCGATTGATCGGTATCAATCAGCTGTCAATTTCGGGAAGCAATCTTTCAAGGGTTTGCAACCGGAAGAGGACCACAAAAAGCCCTAAAAGCCACAATTTACATCTAAGCTGCGCGGGTGCTATTTTGAGCACGGAGCCGGAGCCAAAACTGTTCCATAGCACCCGATTCTATCGAACTTAAAGTAAAGCTTAGCGGGTGGAGCTTGGATTTGACCGAGAAAAGGGTATGTTAAATGGATCACACCCAAGGTGAACACAGCCTGCTCGCAGGTGAAATATCAAGATATGAGCAATTTCGCCACTATGGGCCAAAACACCTCCTTGTTGCTTAATCAGTTTGAGCTATCGGGTCCCTTCCACCATCCAAAGCCTTTAGCACCACTTCCGGGAGCATTCTATCGGCAGCATAAGAGGTTTGGCACTCCATTTAGGTTTGGCTGAGAGGCGGAACAGGTGGGCGGATCGACGATGCCCCTAATGCTATTGGGATTTGTAGATGAGCTTCATCGATAACAGGAACCGCACCGTGACCACGCGCAATTTGCCCAGCTACTTTTCTCCCATCTCGTCGTTCCCTCTTATCATGGGGAAAAGGTAGCGAAAGATGGCAAGATTGTCTCGCCGGGGGGAGGAAGGATTAAGAGCGAAAGCTTGCAAAAGTTTCTTCTTCTTTCGGTGCTGTAGCCTTGCCAAATTCGGATTGATGGTTAAGCGCTGCCCATGTAGCTCAAGAGTTTCTCTGGTAAGTTGGCAGGGAAGTAGTTCCGATGAAGCAGCAGATGGCTGCTTCCACACCGGATGTGACCCAGTTGAGAGCCATTTAGTCAAGGTGTTGAGATGCTTGTGTAGCCGCAGCTCTTTGCCGTTGTGCTTTTCGATGGTTTCGATAGCAAAACTATACATGTTTGCCGGAAATCCGCTAAGCAAACATTATGCAAGATAAGAGCTTTTCGGGCTAATCTCTTCACAGCTCGATGGCAAACATGCGGATCATTTCCCTTGCCTTGGAAGATGTTTACATCTTTAATAAAGTTTACAGTAGAATGGGTACATTTAAAAGGAATTCATCCCACTCTGCTAGCCATCTGAAGAAAACAAAACAAATGAAAGGAAGCCAGGGCATTATCGTGGTCTTTAGAAAACCATTAGAAGAAAATTTAATTTTTCAGACCAAAAAACCAGCGTACCTTTTCCGGTTGGTCCCATATATTGCAAGCAGATTGAATTTCTCTTCCCTCTTTTTCACTACATACACGCTGACGTTGTCGCTGTATGCAACAGAAAAAAGGAACCTCCATGCATATATTAGCCCTGGTACGGTGGTTGGGTCCAACCAATGTAACCAATCCCCTTTTTGGGCAGCGTTCGCTACATCCGAGCAGAAAAAAAAACATGTAAAAATGGTTCAAACGAAGCAAAAACATATTAAAATCCAGCGCCACAAGCATTTAGTTTGCGATTCATTTATGTGTTGCTCGCTTTCTTGTTTGTGGCAGCAACGGAGAAGCGGATGAGGCGGCTCCACCAGCACAACACAGCATGTAAACGATGCTTGCCACACAGATAGGCAGGCACCTGGCGCAAAAAAATGGCCACTTTTAGAAGAAATGTTTGCCCGTTTGATGAAGCGCAGAGAGGGATACTGGAAGAGGGACAAGGTGAAGGCAGTGGACAAACGAAAAAAGGAGGAAAGGCAGAGTGTGGACCAGGCAACACACGCCAGGTGGATCTCGTCGGCCCCTGCCCATGTATAGGGGCCGAATGCATTGCACGTTTTTACCTTAATTTAACGCTGCGGCAATGAAGTGATGGAGAGCCGAGCGGGAAAAGCATGGACTAAATTCAATTTGCGCTGTTCATCGCACTGCAAAATGGGCGCCAAACCCGTCATCGCGTTATTCATCATCCCGGGGATACATCATCCACCGAGGACAAATGTTTGCTTTTAGCGATAACGATGGGTACATTTGTTACTGTATTAAGGGCGGGTGGGGTGGGATGGTGCTGATGGTGTTCTGAAAATGGATTCAGTAAATTCACATCTCACCCGTCCGCTGTTTGCTGTATTGGTTTTTATTTTTATCAAACACACTCCAAAGCAGGTGAATTGCGCATTTTCGCATTTTGCCCTGCCGCTTTACTAAAAAGCATAATCGCATCAATAAACATGGTGAAGAGCTTTTCCCAAGGAACGGGAATTAATTTGCCTTCAGCTGGTGAGTGCTTTTCTCTACTACATACCTTCTTGCAATGCACTCGTGTGCAGAACCGCACGTAGAAGCGTACGCAAAAGAGCTTGCGTTTTTGCGGGAAAGTGAAATGTTACCACGAGAAGCTAGCAAATTTTTCTCATCACACAAATACACTTGCTGTCCGCGTCCCGACACTACTGTAGCCGGAGATTTATGGTGGGAATATATATTCTGCTGGCTGGCTGGCTGACTGGCTATACATTTCCCTTTCTCACTGCTTTCCCACCACTGCAGGCAGGCATTTGACGGCGAAAAATTGTGCCAAGAAGCAAATGATGCCATCATCCGGGACGACGTTGGGCCAGCTAGCCACCATTGCATGGCGCAAGGCAGACACACTATACAGCGCAAGCGGCGTCGACGTTGATTATGCTTCCACCGCCAGTGCGAGGAATTATGAGATGGATCCATCATTTATGATACCGGGCACGGTGGCGTCCCGAAATGACATCGATGAGACGTGCCAGATTGGTGCCACCGTGCGCCCGGTGGGTGGATGAAGAAGCGGGGAGCATTACGGAAAATTATTTCCTATAAATTGGGTCATAATTCGACTTCGTCGTTTGTCGTGCTTCCGCTCTCCCTCCCCATGCGGCAGTTATTCCATGCCCTGAGTAATACATGTCTCAAGTCACTAACATTTATCTGGATGCGATAGTTTCTATTCGATTCTCCGGTAAACTCTGACAAAACGTTGACACTAGTTTGAGAATATA
Source organism: Anopheles epiroticus (assembly GCA_000349105.1). Lineage (NCBI taxonomy): Eukaryota > Metazoa > Arthropoda > Insecta > Diptera > Culicidae > Anopheles > Anopheles epiroticus. The sequence continues at coordinate 326,302 of KB670103.1, read as the reverse complement.
TTCAATCCAGTTGTACAGCGTTTGATCGAACGATTTTTATCATAATATTGTCAATTTCTTAGCTCGTAATTTAAGGTTTAATTACAGCAAACACTATGCATTCAGGCTGTCCAAGTGCGCACACAACGCTGGACGGACAAATACGCTCACAATTTCATTACCCGGCATAACATAATAAATCAGATCAGCATGATGATTAAAGGCCAATGGGGGAAACACAATCTCCTTTTCAATTCCCTCTTCCGACTGTCCGGTACCAATTTACACCGGAGATACGGCTAAGAAAATAGAGAACGTTTCCTTGCTACTTGAGGACGTGCTAGCTCCGGTAAGATTCTTCGCAAAAACTTCAACGCACCAGGCGCCTCCATCGTAAGTGGAAACCGCTTTCCCCTTAGACGGTGGAGGGAAAGGATAATGTCTTTCGCTTTGCTCGCCCCGAGGAAATGAGCATGGAAAAACAATCAGCAAGGCGTGGACGGGAGAGTGCGCTTGTGCATAAAACGGGGCACGGAACAAGTAATGAAATTAACATTTAATCTGCTCCTGGCGGGAGACGAGAGCGACAGATCGTTCGACACCATGCCCTCCCCGTCTGCAGCCTCTCCAGTGCTTCGGTGGCAGTGCTGCTGCACTTCTCCGATGGCAAACGATTGGCTACAAGCACCACAGATTGGACAGATTCTGCAGACGATGCACTGTTGTTCATGTCGTCGCCTTGCGTGAGACATTTTCTTCTTGCGGTACCGGCGGGCTTCGATACAGATCTATAAACATGCCGGTACATCGAACGGACCGTGCTTGAGCAACCGCAATCTGCAGAGGGCGGGGGACGGTATGAGCTTTCTTTGGCTAATGCAATCTGTCTTTGGGAACACATCGTTCCGTCCTGGCATGCATGTTTCCGCCCATACGTTGTAGGGACGCTGCGGTGGCAAACATCATTACCGGTAAAGGCAACGCACCATCGTGTACACTCGAGTGTGAAGCGGACCAGTTAAAGCTGGAGAAGTGTAATTTCCTACTGTTGCCACTTGACCTAACCCGATGTGCCTTTGCCGGAGGGGCTTGATAACATTCGACAAAGCTTGGTTGAGATTGAAACATTCTTCCTGGTGAAGGCTTTGTGGTTTATGGTTTTATGGGTGTGAAGTGTGATTCCAGAAGTGTGTCTCAAATAATTATATCAAAAAAGTATTCAAATAGTCCATCATTGATAAAACTTTTCCTTTTTCCAAGAACTGTTGTACATAATGTGGAACACAGGCTTCATTAGCCTACCTCGGCGCGTAATAAATCAAGACTTTTGCATAATTTGAATTTGGAACACCCATTATCCAGCAAGGATGGCATTCTTTTAAAGGATGAAAAAGTCCTTCACACACGAAAAAAAGGGTAGTCGAAAAAGAGTTCACCTACTACCGGCGGCAAGAAACGGAACCGGAATGCAAATTCCAAACATACTTTCTGCTACTTGTCCGCTCGTTTTCCTCCGAACTAAGGAAGCAAAAACTGAAATACCGACGCATACATGGCGGCAGTGTGGTTGCGCATTGCATGGTTATGTTTCAATCATGACCCCATCTTACGTGCCCCCCCACGAGCCAAACGGGGCGAAAGTATGTTTTAATGAAGTGGTAACACGATCACCGAACGTCAGGTGCTACACACCATTTGAGTTGCATCATTGACGCTGGTAGCTTTTTCTTCAGCAGCCTGTTTAATCAGCGCCATTATAGCCTTTAATGAAACTCAAAGATTGGTACAATGTTATCCGGGGGCAAATGGATGTTCAAAAACGAACGTATAATACAGGGGGAAAAACTTTCAAAGCAAAGCAGAAATGCAAAACGAAAATAATTCCTGTTTTCTGCCTGCGGATTACATGCGCTGGGAGAAACGAACTCGAAATTGGCATCCTGTTTGAGTTTTATCTGTCTGTTTTACCGAATATTCTAGCAGTAACAAATTCTAATTGAATGTTATGCAAACAGGTTTTTGTTTGTAAATCCAGCCGAGTTTCGTTTTATGTTCACTTTTCCTGCTATCTCTTTGCATATTTCAGGGTATGCAGACTATAAATAGAAAATTAGGATAGCTTTTGTGCGGCTGGTTTCTCTTTGTTCTAGTTAAATACTGTTGCATAGCCAAACGGCACCTTAATAAACTGTTGCTTTCAGCATTGTATGGAATTGAAGAAGAATATGGGGCTTCATAGCAAGGTGGAGAAATAGATGGGCATTAAAAACTTGTTATAATTAACCTTTTCAAGACATTTTGCCACAAATTACGAGCCACAAACCATGCTTTTGTCGTGCGTAATCAACATTAAAAAACGATATGCTTTACCTCAGGAGGAAAATAAACTGGCCACCAGATTTTCATAGGCCATTATGAGCTTGCATAAAAAGATACGCCATTGAGTGACCCCTAACGCCCCATCCCCGTAGAGCTAAGATGGCCAGTTGGATGTTCTTCAAGAAAGTAGACGAGCCTTGAAGCATCGAATCACCGTACTCGTATAACTGGACGGTGCAGTACTGTAGGTGTAATTAATTTGCCAAAGACTACTTGCCAACCCATCTAACCACGCTACACTAAGCTGCTCCGAAGCTCCAGCAAGTCCAACCGGGGAAAATCAGGCTCCTCCTGATCCTGCTTCGTTAATAAGTGAGCGCGGAGGCAGTCGGGCGAGCCGGGGAGGGTTTATGCCACCCAGAGATACATTAACGGCGAAACACCGAGCCGACCGAGACGGGATAATGGAAGCAAAAGTCTCGCCCCGCTGCCAAGGGCCCAAAGCACCAGGGATCAACTTTTTTGACTGCTGCAAGGATCGTACCGGGGATTTACATGCGCCACACGCCGAGGGCGAAACGTGCCCTGTTTTTACTACACAACTAAACTCGTTTGCCCGCTTTCGTCACAGACTTGAGCGAAAATAATTAAGTGTATAATGAAACGCTTGCTTGCGCTTGGCAAATGCATTTAGCGATGCTGCCTGCCGGAGCATAAGCTTTTTGCTTCACTTTCTTCAAGCGAGAAGCGGTCGGTTGTTAAGAAAGAGTGCCTTAATCAGCACTGTACACAGTGTGCAGAAATAGTGAGATGATTTTTGTTTCATTTTCATGCGAATAAAGTGCATTAAAATTTTATGCTTGAAGAACATTCTCCAACATGGTTTCTACATTATGCTAAGGTGGCTTATAAAAACCAACCACACTCAATTCGTTTGATAGTTCAACTGAGAAAGCGCTCGGGACCATGTCTTGCCTTACATATTAAGTTGTTTTCCACTCATTACTTGCAACCGCTCTCTCATTCCCTCACAGCCACACATGCCGACAGTGTAACGGGGGTTGCAGGATAGCGAGGAGTCAAAGTGTCCCGGGTACCATTGACATTCCGTTTCATTTTAATCTCCCAAGTCAAGTGATTCCATTTTCAATTTTCAAGCAGTGTACTTCTGACTGTTTATGACATTCGTCTTTCCTGGTGCTGTTTCTCCCTTTTTGCACTAAGGAAATGTATGCATAACGCGTGCTTCTGCCGTCGTCTTGTCTTTCGGAGAAGTCGGCCTTAACCAACGCAAGAGTGCACGCGGAAGGCACACGGCAAAGCGCTCGACTTTTGCAAAGTGAAGCATAAGTTGATGAGTTTTTTACTCACTTTGCTGTTTGCGAATTTCGCTCAATACAGACGAAGTCGTCGACAGGCAAAAGAGACGACCGAGGACGGGTTTCGTAATCTGACAGAATCTGCACAACTTCCTTCATCGGTCGGATCACTAGGCAGGAGTCAAGCGGAGGAAAACAACCCATTTCCCGGGCAAGCATACGTGTGTGTGTGTGTGTGTGTGTGTGTGTGTGTGTGTGTGTGTGTGT